>VZSC01003152.1:283685-299740 GCA_013398225.1 Steatornis caripensis | reverse complement strand
ATAGCTAACTAATGGCAGAGATCTCCACATAACAGCTGATTAAATGCTTTCACTTTGCAAGTGCAACAGTTCCTGACACCTGCTTCTGTTGACACCTGCGTAACCGTTCTATCTTATCTTTGTCTTTGCAGAGCTTGGATATCAAATTATTTCAATGGAAAGAAGGAGTTGTTCAGCTTCCTTTTCCAAAACTTATATTTATTTTCCTTTCCCGTCTTCCTTGGATCTGAAATAGACCTATGGGAAGAGAACCTAACAAAAAAAGGTTACTGTTAAAAAGTTGCCTCAGCATTTCCTTTGATCTTCATTTTTACTTATTCTGCTTCAAGACTCCATCAAATAAACTGTTTTTCCCTAAATTTTCAAGCTTTGCTCAGTCTTTAAGGCAATCTGATGAATTTTTAACGGTCAAAACAAACGAAATATCTACATTTTCAGTTTATTACGTGAAAGATCTGGTGCATTTAGTTCTATAAAGGTTTTTTCCCCCCTTTTGTTTGGAAAGATGTGGCATACTGTCCCCCATGAACATCAAAAGATGAAGAACAAGATTTATATAGTTTGTCAGTCTGAGCACTACAACACCAGAAAAATAATTTTAGGAAGAACAATTGAAAAGAATTGACTTATTTTTTCCTGAGCCTGCACAATTTCTTTGCATTATTTAATGCAGGCATGAAAATCCACCATCATAGCTGGGAAAAGATTTCATCCTTCTGAGTTTTCAGAGGGTCAACGAAAGAAAATCCCAGAGAAATTAGATTTTTAATGGATTATATTTTAAGAGTTACTATACTTACACATAAGCATATAAAATATATCTATTTTCTATGCTATCTCAGAAGTCAAATATTTCTTCTTTACCTTCTTTCTTCTTTTATTTCCAAGTACAACTGCAAAGCTAATTTACTGGTTCTAATTTTTATTCTTTGACTGAGCAAACACACAGACAAAGAAAAGACCTAAGGAGCTACATTTTCACACCAATAAGGTGCAATTCTCTCTTCATTCTCTCCTGTTCAGCTGATCTTGTACTCCTTATGAACTTTTATATGGATAATAAAGGATATTATGGAAAAATAAGCGTATCTTTTACTAGAAATGATAAAATTCATGGTTTCTAAAATGTTTACAGATTGTCAACTTAAGTTTTATTCAGTTATGGAAACAACTGCGAATTAAGATTACTGCTGTTTAGTAATATTTGAACAGCTACAATTAACATACATGCATTTTATATGATTAAAATTTTACATATACTTTTTTTACCAACTACAATTACTATTACAGTAGTCCGTTGGACAATTACCATTACAAAGTCTTTGCTATTTAAGTACTAATTTTATAGGAAATTGATTTGATGGTTTTAATTTGAGTATCCTTTGGACAAGCAACCACATTATCTCTAAACCAAATCAAACAACCTCTTGCAGCAAGCAGTAACTGGGAACAGTTAAGAGATGGACCCCGAACAGTTCACACCTCTAGTGACAGCTTTACCAGCTCTACAAAAATCTTTCTCCTGCAGTACCAACAATAAGCACTGATCATTTCAAAATCATAAAATTCATTCAAACCTCCATACGCGCAAAGACAGTTCAAGTGCAGAGAACGTTGCACTTGGAGTACACTGGAGTACACTCAGAGTCTGCAGCAAATGGAATGCAATTTTCCTGACAGTTCAATGACTGTCACAGGGAACAGATTTTCAGAGACATTAGCAGGTCAGAGAGGGGTTTCATATTGGGGAATGGAAAGCAAACTGAAAGGGAACTCCTTCTGTATTTGTCAAAGCAGCCGGGTGTCCTTTGTAATCCAAAGGTAGCTATTTGGATCTTTGGGCATCCAAATACCTTCCAAAACCTGGCTTTCAGTGCTCGGTACTCTTTTAGAAAATTAATAAGTGTGCAATTTAGAAAACTTTTTTTTTTCCCCTCAGCTTGTGAGATATGAAATTGAACTAATTTGAGAACTTGAATTCCCTGGGTACACATTTTCCCTGTTGCTAATTTAGCACAACCTTTTCTAAAGGATATTTACGTGCAAAGGATACATTTAGCTCTCAGTGCAGTATGAGGACACCTTTGTACTCTCCTCTCACAAGGAGAGTACGTGGGATGAGCAAGTTAAGCACCAATACAAACTCGGCTTATTTATGATACAAGAAGAAAGTAAGCTATTTTAATCCTTAAATGAGGTGGCTATGCCTGTGGAACACTGCGTAGGGAGGTAACTACCATATATTATATTCCTATGTGCACAGTAAGTATACTACTGCTCAAGATATTTCAGTGTCACTGCTAGACGTGATAATGATATATGATGATGTATCTGGGTTGACAGCTGAAGGAGAGAGACAAATACTCATCTGTAAAATGTTCTGTGCGTGCACAACCTATGGCACTATACTATACTTCAAATGCTTTGGCCTGAGCTGAATTAAATATGATCTACAGCTAGCATTTATCGTACCTGACAGTTCAGTAAATCTGTATTTTGGTCCTCTAAGAAAACTGAGAGCAGTTTTGCTATTCACCAGGATCTTAAGAAAAATGGTTATTCACTAGTCGTTAACATTAACTCTTAGGAAGGACTTTAAGTCATTTTAGAGTGCACTCGGTGTTTTCAGAGAAAACTGTACCAGAAACCCAAACCACCAAGGACACCAAACTTTTCAACACTTGCACAAATAATTAACTGTTTGGAAGAGTCTCATTGCTTTGCCCTAGCAGGACAGTTTATAGTATTTCCACCTCATGCTGAACATAACATGGGAGTAAGGATGTAGTACATATTGTAAAGGGAAAAAAAGAAAGTATTTATTAAACACCATGCCCTATGTCAATACTTACATTTCTGCATATATATTCTAAAGTGGCTCACATATTTTTGTACATTTAAATTGAAATAGATTTTGCCTTGATAGGGAAGGTGAGGGAAAGAGATTCAAGAATAATTTAAATCAGATGAAGATAGACATTTGATGAGAAGATTTGCAAAAACTATTTTAAGCTCATGTACGCAACCCTCAATGTATTTGAATTTTAAATAAAAATACTTCAATGATGCAACTAGTTTACATGATTATCTAAAGCTTATGCAAAATACAGAGCTCTACTTGAGGATAAAAAATAAGCTGGGAAATGTCAAGAAGGCAGCCTCTGTCAGATAATTGTAGGTCGGTTGCTTAACCAGCAGAATACAAATTTCAGGGCACCAAATTAAAGCAAATCATATGCTTTCAAATTTGAAAACCCATTTCAGTTTTTGATGTTATCACAAAGTAAAAGGAACAGTTTTATTGCATTGGCAAAGTATACACCTACCACTAATAACAACAGAAATATTAACCACATATTTCAAATATGAAGTGAAAATACAGAAACACAAGGCTTTTTTTTCTCCATGAAAAGACAGACCACTTTCTAGTACATAAACTGGCCTCTTTTGGTGATACTCTCATGGAAAATGTTTCTACAGATATAAGCACTGGGAGTGCTAAGACATCAATAAAATCCTATTTTACAAAACAGAGTAAAAGAAGGTTGATTTTGAGAATCTATTTTTTGAATCAAAACCTCCTCTGAGACACACTTTTTTTTTCCCCAAATGTTGATCAGTTTCATAAAATTGACATGAAGTTTTACATTAATTATTTTTTTAAAATATGTGACATTCAGAGGTACAAGAATTGTACAAACACAGTAATATCACAGTTCTACCAATATGGTCTTCATTATGAATTAGAATGATACATTTATTGCTGAGGAAGTGACAAAGTGATTGACTCGACATGCATTCATAGAAAGACACAGGGAAATGTCCACACTTCACATCATCTTCCAAAGAAACCAAAGATTTGATAGCATGGCATTCTTCATAGTAAGTTTGAAGAGAGCTCTTCTAGCCAAGACAAGAAACTACATATTTGACAGGAAAACGAAATTAAAAAAAAAATCCCCACCCTCCTGTTTCTTGGGAGGATTTTCCTAAGCTTCCATAGCTTTAATTATGACTGCTCCTCAGTATTTTTAAGATTTACAGTTTATTACCTTTTTTCTTGAATAGAGTAATAGGATAATCTCTACAAGCTGAAAGGCATGATCTTAATATAAAGGGTCACATAAGCAGATCAACTCAAAAAGTGACACAACAATCAGTGATTCACATTCAAAGAAAAAAACCTCAGTGGTTCAAGGTCTGGGTGTTCTTATTGCAGCTACAAAAAGTGGATTGCAATTTTAAAATACTTTATTCAGAATATAGTGATATTTTATATAGTCAGAGGAGCCTTATCCATGTTTCGACAAGTTGATAATCAATTACAGTAGTGTGAAAAGGAGGATATCAGGGCTGCTACTTTTCATCAACAGCTTCTGATAACGTCACGTCCTAAATGAATGAAGTATGTCACTGCTTGCCACAGTTTTATAGTTTGCACAACAGAATGCAGTCAACAACTCTGTGATGAATAAGGTATATTTCGTTATAATACATTTTAGCACTTCCCTGACTGTGTCAAGCCTGGATCAATCAAAGCCAGTCACGCTCTTTCATGTTTGGGTGAGAATTTACTTCTTCAGGAATGAAAATATGCCTTTCCAGCACACTATGAAGAGTATAAACCAATACCACATTCTGTCTTACTGAATTGATTAACTACCCCCCCAACCAAAGTAAAAATATCTTTTAACAGTCTAGGTAAAACAATTTATCAAAATTAAGATTTATGGCATGTGAGCTCCTATATGACGCAGAAACCAAACAGAGATACTATTTTTTTAAAATGCTTGGTGTACAGACACAATTCTGTTACGCGTTCAAGAATTTCAAAAACCGTCTTGTGATTAACATCAGGAGAGTTATCACTGACAGTGATACAAGTATTACTTTACCCCATATGCCATATAGGGATACAAGCTTTATATACGGGCTTATTATAAATGCATATGCTTATTTATAAGAAACATCCTGTTGAAATGAGTGGGTTTACTCACAAAAGAAATAGTTACCGCTACGTCTACAGCTTTCATGAATTAGAACCTTAATTTTTGAAAACTGGAAGAGGAGTTCTGATTTTTATCTTTAAGATAGAGCAGCTTAAAGCAGTGCTTCTAAACGCATCAGAAAATTAATTATAATCAACTTAAATATAAAAAGCAACATTACAAATACTATCCACATTTTTCAAGCCTGTTTTAAATTACCTGAAGTGATGATTCCAGTTATTATAGGTAGTATTAAACTGCCCTGTCTTAATTCACTTTATTCTATGGTCCATCAGCATTACAAAGATCAAGAATAATTAAATAACGACCTAAGAGTTAATTGTTATCTGTAATCTATATCAACAGTAAATAGTAATTAGGAGAGGTACTTGGAAGTCAGTTGCTAATCATGGATAGTTGACTGAATCCCATGACTTCTAAAGGCAGGTTATGCTGGTTTTGGCTGGGGTAGAGTTAATTTTCTCCACAGTAGCTGGTATGGGGCTGTGTTTTGGATTTGTGCTGAGAACGGTATTGATAATGCAGAGATGTTTCAGTTATTGCTGAGCAGCGCTTACGCAGAGCCAAGGCCCTTTCTGCTCCTCACCCCACCCCACCAGAGAGGGGGCTGGGGGTGCACAAGAAGCCGGGAGGGGACACAGCTGGGACAGCTGACCCCAGCTGACCACAGGGATATCCCATACCATGGTCAGCATATGCAGCTGGGGGAAGAAAGAGGAAGGGAGGGACATTCAGAGTGATGGCGTTTGTCTTCCCAAGTACCCATTACACACGATGGAGCCCTGCTTTACTGGGGATGGCTGAACACCTGCCTGCCCGTGGGAAGTAGAGAATGAAACCCTTGTTTTGTTTTGCTTTGCTTGTGCACGGCTTCTGCTTCACCTGTTAAACTGCCTTTATCTCAACCCACGAGTTTTCTCACTTTTACTCATTCAATTCCTTCCTCCATCCCAACCAGGGGGCAGTGAGTGAGCATCTGTGCGGGCCTTAGTTGCCAGCTGGGGTTAAACTATGACACAGGTGCAGATTGACAGCACCGTCTCATAGCTAGTTTCTGATGTAAATAACAGATCAGGTATATAAAGCAAAGTTTTCCTTTTGGAACTGAACAACAGGAACATAGTTGTGGCCAAAACACCACCTAAACTGCTAAGATGTATTATCACTACGCAGGGAAAAAAAGAGATAGAAAAATAAATTTTAAAGCTATATTAATAATAAAAAAGACGAGGCTTCTCAAAAAAATGTCAGACAAATTTGGGTTTTTTCTTTCTTTCTATGGCTTCAAAAGGAAAGAGGTATCATGGCAGAAACAAAAGTCAGGCAAAAAGAGATAACCATATATTTCAGGAATTGATAGGTGATTTCATCAGATAAGTCTGTCAGGGGTTCATTTCCAAGAGAAAGATTATCTGGCAATAAATTAATTACCAATCTTTGCAGGAGCATAACAAGACTTCTCCTGAGACTACATTATTATTCCTCACGTAGATGATAATATGAGAGCCCTTTGTGAATGTCTAGTCTTAGGATAACCAAAGATGTACAGTGTACCTTCAAAAAGAAAGACAGAAAGAAAACAGACATCCGGATTAGAAAACAATATCTAATTTATTTTCTATAGCAAAAGGGAACAATAAGTATTTAGACACAAGTCTTAATACTCAGGTAACAGTTTTTTCTTGAATTTATATAAGCACCATTTGTGTCTTTTCCCATACTTCTATAGGCCTTAAAGCTTTATAATATAAAGATCATCTTTCCATATGAAAAATATTCAAATTAGTATTGCTGGATTCTCTATAATTAATACAAAAAAAGAAACCTATTAACCCCAGAGATGAAGATCTCATAAATTCTAAATGTTAGGAGCATCTGGAGAATTACTGAGGGAAGCCATATGTTGACGCCTGTGCATAGCAGAAGCCAAGGAAATTAATGTATCTTGCAAGTACTGCAACTAAAAATGTTTTGTGGGGCCTCAAAATTTTTTCACCTGCCCTGATACACTAGTCTAATGGTATTGGTATGTTTCATACGACTCTACGTTGAAGAACTAGTCCTCAAAATACAATGTAATATGCATATTAATGATGGCATAGATTGGAGTTAAAGACTTCAGAAAAATCAAGATACAGCAAGTATCTATGTGCAGAATATTTTCAATCACAGTCTCCTGATCTGTCATCTGTTCTTATTAATCTCAATTTTGGCGCTGTTTGATATTCAAAAGATATTACAGATATTTACTTGTTCTGTTGTTCCACTGCAAGTGAGTTCACCTATGGATCTATTTGACATAGTGCTAAAGACTTGTTTGTATTACAAGCTTGAGGTATTTTTCTGATTTTTTTAAACTGGAGTAGACACTGTCATTCCGAGATCAAATCTATTAGGTGAAAAATCACTGAAGTCACTGAAAGCATAAAGCACCATAAATGATGGCTGATCTCTCTGTCTAAAGTGATGTTTGTATTATTTTTCATTTTCTTTTGGTGTTCTCAATCAAGATACAAATGGTGTCTGAAGATTTAGAAAAATTTTCAGTTTTGAAAATGAACGGAAGCCTATTTTACCTGAAAGCAGAATAGGATGAAAGCTACCTAAAGTGTTTACGCTAAGGATGTGTTTGCTTGTTTGTTCCTCCTTAAGCAGAGATTTAAATATGTTTTCATGTTGTTGGAGAGCACAGCATTAAGTACCTTCATAAAAAAACATAAAAAATTTCAGGGCAAAAAATTCCTCTTCTCCTAACCTGAAGAGCTCTGTCCCTGAGGCAGAAAGGATCAGGTCTGAATCGATTGTCAATGCATAGTCCCCACCAGTCTGCCAGATCATTCCAGAGACCTGACCCAATGAGTTTTAACAGCAATGTCTGTATTCAAAAAAAGGGAAGGTTTCAAGCCATTGTAAGAACACTTTGGCTTTCTTCTGCCAAGGAGCTCAGACTTTCATGACAACTGACTTTGGGCTAAACTCACGCCTTTTCAAAAAAGACAAGTCACTAAGGCTGCCTCTACCTGGCTACGGGGAGCATAATATTTTTTTCACAACACCTGCCAAGAGGCAAAATATTGTTGGGCTTACACAGATGTGTAGTGCAGGTAAAGGTAAGGCACGGTGACTGGAAAATGTTAATCTCAGCTAGGCGGGTGTAGTTTTGGCCTGTAGAGCCAGAGGAAGAGTTCCAGAGGCTGTATTACAGGGCCTCTGAAAATTGAACATCCACAACAAGACTACAACTGCTACAATGTATTAGTTCATCCAGTGGTGTGACTCAGTTCACCACTCTCGGAATAAGGAAGACCCTAGATCTTGCTGCGGCAGCAAATGTTGCCCTTTCCAAGGCAAGAGCCTAGCATATTTGCAGGGCAACCCTGTGTATCAGTACTGAGCATCCTGCTCATGCCAAGGCATTTTTGAAGAGGCATACACCAAGCAGAGGTCTGACAATGATTGGGCATGTCTTGAGGATATTATGATCACAGCCACATGATTTAACAATATAAAGGCAGCAAAGTCAGGACAGGTAAGGAATTTGGCCTCAGAAGCATGGAGTACTCTCTTAAGTACTACAGGCATGATCTGTAAGTCTTCTGTCCACATTAGAAAGAGTTATCAGGGATCCAGTTTGTCCTAAGAGGACCTAGGCAAGTATGGGGATGGAACCTAAGGTTATTATCTCAAAAGGAATTAGAAGTGAAGTACTCATTTAGTCAGAGGGGAAAAAGTTTTTGAGAGATGAGGTGCCACAGGCAACCACGAGGAATGAAAGGCTGTGGGTAAGGAGCCAGCCTGAAAGAGTTGGTTCATGGATCAATCTCCTGTAAAACTTCATCTACTTTCACCTGTAGCAGTCATCTCCTTATTAAACACTTATTTATTAAGCAGGACTTACTGGTTTCAGCACGACAGAATTTTTGAACTACAGAAAAACATGCCAAGAACTTCAAGCTTCTCACCTCTACAGGAGTGTGAAATTCACTCATTTCCTTTCCTTCTTGACACTTTCTCCCACGGGTGACCATAAGGTCTGCAACTACCCATTTCTACTTTTCTTCAAAGCAGATTATAAAATGCAGGCCTTAAGAAGTACACATAAACTGTGCAGGCTTTCCCACATGTCAATAATCGCACTTGATCTCTACATGATTCTAACCCTATCCCAAACAGATACTAGCAAATAGCATCAGCCTTTACACAAAGACAGAAATAAAATAAATGTTACGTGATTTAAAGCACATAAAGCCAAAAAAAAAAAATATTTAACTAGTTGATTAATTGAAGCATCATGTTTCCAAAACAACTGTTCTCATTTTCCACTTTTTTTTTCTTTTTTTTTTTTTTTTTTAAGAAACTCCAGCAGAAAAGATGCTTTCAGGTAGTTTCAGGACAAGTGGCAAAGTCAAAGGATGCCAAAATAGAAATCTCTTACGATCAGTAAATTCCAATTCGTTAAAACGAAATTGATTCACAAAAATGCATCAAAATCATGTACAACATTAGTACCGGAAATCCATCAGGCTTCTTATAGAATTACTTATTCCTTTCCATGCTTTCATAGTGACCCAGTGCAAGGCTTGTGAGGAGTCTCTCCAAGCTAGTAACTGTTGAGCTTCCCAGAATCAGCTCGCTCCCAAGTTCCCATCTGCGTGGATAGCTGCCTCCCAATTTACTTCAAAACATTTTGATTCAGAAAGCCACAAAGTATTACCACAACCCTATTACACACAGAACATAACGTATTTTCATATACAAAAAGTGGTATTTATGCAACATACATAACTAAGAAACAGGCTGTTACTGTGATTGCAGTATGTCTTCATTGTACAACAAACTGAGCTGCACGGTTTATAACCAGGACTAGGCAGTCCCAAAGTGGTGTCAGAATCCCAGGAAAGCAGTAGCCCGTATGGCACTTCAATAAAAAATAAGGACAAACCAGAGATCAAGCAGGTAGAATGTTTGGAAAAAAACCTATACTGTCATATTAATCCCATGCATTACATCCACACACTTTCCTGAAAACACCTGCATGGTTTGTATAAATCCAAGAGGAGGAAACACGTAATTTACCACCAGCAATTACTTCCTGGTAAAATTGTCAAGAGCCAGGAATCTAATACTTTCTTGTTTATTGGGGAGCTAGAAATTTTACAAGGGATGGGGAAAAAAAAATCGCTTCTGTCTACACCATAGTAATCAAAAGGTACAAAAACCTGTGGACCTATTTGCAGATGTACAACCCCTCTGTATCCAGTTCTACATTAAATTCTTGTTTATATACGTGTATAAAGTGATAGACAGGAATTAATGGATCTGCATTTTAGGAGTACATACTCCTTAGTAACACACAGGCAATTCCAGGAGCAAGCACAACAGAAGTCTTGTAGAAATAATTGAAGGTTTACGACTGCATAAAGACCATTAGAGGCCAGACAGAAACAAGCAACCTAAGTACCAGTTCAGCCATTCAATGGGTGTATTGATCACAATGAATTGAGGTGAACTCAGAGATCAACATGAGGATGTTATGTCCAAGGTCTAGCACGCACCTAAATTTTCCCCGGGCTCCTTTTTACTCAAGCTGTTTTCTTTCTGAAATACTGACCCTAGAATAGTTTCAAAATACGTATTCGTCCAGATTCTTCAAACATCAGGTAGCCTTGTAAAACTGATGCTGCAATCTGGCTACTGCATGACCGTCAGTCTTGGACATGACCACAGTGCGCATGAATAGGACCTTAAGGTGCAGGACAACTCAGTTGTATATACTTTACGTGTACTTGCTGCATACACATTAATGATGATGCCAAACCTTTCAGGTCTGCCTTTAATCCCAGGCAGATATGTGAAAGCCAGTCTCAGAGCAATAAAGTTGGCGGTAAGTCTGCAGAGTATTCAGTGGACCGCTGGATGCAATATATCCAGGGGTCTGCCCATTTATGATCTGAATGAGTAACTGTCACCATTCTCCACTGATATGCATTGGTTTTGCATAAACAAATACTTTGTGATGTTTCTGCTCCCAGATTTTCACTCTGAATTTGTCTATTTATATGTCAAGCAAACCACCCTTATGATCATAGAAAGTATTCAGAAGTCTGCAAACAGACATTTCAACTTTCTTTCCATTGCCACTTCAAGATGTCAGGCAGTGAGACCATCTGGTACAAATTTTGTCAACAATCATCAATGGCTTACTAGCAGTAACTGCAGAGGCTCTGTGTCAGTTAAAGGAGCAACTGCAGAAGTTCTCTTCAAGATCACTGATTCTGAGAATGCTTGAGAAAAAAATGTAACTTAGTAACATGTCTCATTCAGGATGTTGGCAGAATGGGTTGAGATTTTTTTTTATTTCTTGTGCCATGGTAGGAAATACTCACATTTGGGATGATACTGTAACCAAGGCTCAGGAGATAACTTAATCAGATACCTTTGTTAGAAAATCAAACCAACAAAAGATGAGATTGATTAAAATTTAGAAACTCTGTGGAAAATTAAGGCTATTCAAAGTAATTCGGACACAGAACTCTTGAGACAGCAAATGTCAGCTTAAGAAAAGTTTCCATTGCTAGGAGACTCTAACAACAAGACATCTCTGTAGTAAAAGTACTTCTGATATATCCAGAGGAAAATGGCTTGATTAAAGAATAAATGAATGCTAATTAATATGCCTAACAGCTAATAAATTCATTCAAGAGCGGTAAGAGTGCCAGAAAACTGTCCTGATGGCAAGCTAGCTGCTGTCTTAGTTTTCTTCGGAGCAGAATCTCCAGCAGCCGTTCCCACCCCAGTGAGCTACCCCTTGCTCGTATAAAAAGGTCACTGTCCTCTTCTCCCAGCCAAGAAAGTTCTCACATAAGGTTCTCAGGGGACTGGTTTATTCTTCAAAGTAAAACTTTGAAGAAATATCAGAACATGCAAATAAATTCTTCTGTTCTCCTTTGTTACAGCTGCAAGATATTTTTGAGCTTTATCTCAGAACTGCAAGAAAGTAACAGCCTTCCCTTCACATATCAGCCTTATTCTCTGCAGCCCCAAGGATCTTGGGCAGTAAAATATTTTGATAAAAACGAAGTGATTCTTTCCCAGCACAGGTCACTGTTTAAAGCCAAGAAGTAAACTATAAGAGGATTCAATTCCTTGGTGCTGACCTGGAATACAGATCTAACTATTATATACCTATTTTGCTGTATGGGAAGATAGGTACTTAAGATGGCACATACAAAAAATCTCCTTTCACCATTGTCCAAATTTACGAATGTTATTTAAGATGTTAAATTTTAGTGTACAGTTTGGGTAAGAACATGCACATCAACATTTACTAAAGCTCAGCAGTAACTAAGTAAGCCATAGGTATGCTAGTAATTTTGATCATCCGCTCATACCTTATACACTTTTTCAGATCAAATAGAGCTGCTTGGCTTTTAAAAGGCCAACCCACCATAACACAACAACTTTGTGCTACCTCATGGAGCAGGTGAAACATTTATTCTTTTTGTATTGAGAAATCAATGAAGAGAGACTAGTTAAAACCAAGTAAATGTATATTAAAGACATGAATTGCCACAGACATTTGTTAACCGCTTGACTGGCCGTAGACACTTGCCAACCTCATGAACAGAAGCGTTCTCAAGTGATTCCAGCACATTAACCCTTTTTCATTTGTTCTTATGGATTTAAAGGGTGCTTCTACAGAGGTTAAAGATTTATACACCTGTTTCATGCAAGATGTGTTGAACCAAGTCAGTCTAATGACAGGGAGACTGAAGTGGCTTTTGTGATAATAGATACCATTCCAATTCTCTGCTTTATAAAAACCATAAAATATAACTCTAAATAACGACATGAAAGGTGGACTTTGATAAAAAGGATATCAGTTCTGGTATGAATAGATATACAGAGGATGTATAATGGACCATAAAATGGACCCCTTCAGGGAGCTAGCCTGTGGAATCTTCACAAAAAACAGGTGCATTATGTTGCATTACTCTCAGTCAGCTTAAGTAAAAGTAGTAGATTATACTATTCTACTGCTTTCTCTCTTCATAGAAAGAAAACTGATCAATGAACCACTTATCAAGCCTGAACAATACAAATCTGCTGAGTTCAACAGAGCAGTTGTGCAAGATGTTTGGATAGGACAAATGACTTAAGGGATTCTCCAGCTGGTCACCAAGGAACTCCCATATCAGGAGCAATAAAGACTTATCGCAGATAAACACCTTGCTAAAATCTTTCAAGCAACCCTGCAAGAGAAGTGTCTGTTGATCTGGGAATGCAGCTAGAGCTGTAATGGAGCTTGACATACTTATTCTTTGAACTAAAGTTCTCAACCGTTCCCATGAAACCAACTATCAAGACCTGTCAGACCTAACTATTGGTTTTCTACAAAAAGAAGTTCTCTATAGAACTTTATCCATGTGAGAACAGCTACTCTTAGCCAGTAATTGGTCTTGTTTAGTATGTATCTAAAACAAATGAGCTATATATATTATTTACATGAGATATATATCTATCTATATATATATATCATCTTTTCATCTCACGTAAAGGATTCATGTACAAGAGAGAGATGCATTCCAGCTTTGATTTTGGTGCTAGTTAGCATTTCCTTTTTTTGAGCCACGTATTAATCCTTTTCAGTCACATTTTGATTTGCAGTTTCTGTCACGTAGTAGAGCAAAAAAGAGAAGAACTTCACCTCAAATGCTAAGTCTACAAACTATGTCTGTAAGTTATTTATGTCATCCACAGCACGTGGCAGTACAAGTGTGCAACAGCAACTGCTCTTATACGCAGATGTAGAGGTAGGAGAAGACGACAGGAGCAACTGGCTGGAGAACAAATGTTTGAGGAATCATCAAGAAAAAGGATAGAGAAACAGAAATAAAGAAGCAAAATATATGTAGAAAGAGTAATCTCCAGTTGGACTTCAAAATAAATCCTGGAAAGCATAGGTCTGTTCATAAAAGCAATAAACATTCTTTATCTTAAACTACTGCCAGGAGTAGGCCAGGAGGTGCTCCAAAACAGCGTCAGTGCAGATCAAAAGCTGATTATGCCATTATTGGGAAGAGCTGAAGTTACATAAAAAGAGGATGTACAAAGAACTTTCTTATTATTTAAGACAAAGTTAGCATCTAAATAATATGCATTCTGTTCTCATCACAACAGGGTAAAATACCCCAAAGTAAATTAATACATTTGAAAGAACAATTTTCTCTTAATATAGTGCTGTACAACTCCACATGCATCACAGATGTAACGCCTTTAATTATAGAGGTTTCCACTACATCTCTCTCATATGGTGTGGAAAACTTATTCCTCGATGAAACTTCTCTTCGCACACCAAATTCTATTCATATATTTGACACCTCCAAAGGCAATGCAAATCAAATCTTATTGCATTCATTAAAAACTGTTTTTCAAGTTTTCTTAACCTAGCAAATTCTATGGTTTTGAACAATGCAAACAAATTGTACCCTTAACTAGCATTCCTCCTCAGCTTCCTATCTACCTACCTTTCAGCAGTGCACACCATCTCCTCACTAACAGAGCAATCATCTGATCACCATTTATCATCTTCTCTTCCTCACAAGACAATTCCCTGATTTACGCAAGTCAAGAAAGGCAGCTCTTGCAAGAGCATCCAATAGATGGGTAGACAGTTCTTGATAGAACTAAGTTTGAAATCCAAGCATGCTCATGAAAACATAAAGTCCCTGTTTTAATTGTGAACCACTGCAATAGAAGACGAATAAGATTTCATCCTACAATAGATGAATGATTTGATATGAAATCAAAAATCCCACTTTTATCTGATATCTTCTCTACATAAACAGAATTTATCTAAATACTTACATGAAAGAGCTTACCCAGCTTCCTTTGAAAACAGTAACAGACTATGCTTCTCCTGCATAATTCAGCAATCTAGACAGTTTTGTCTGCAGTTGTTTCAAAGAAACATTACACTGCACAACGGTGTGCTCTGGGGATGTCCTGGATAGTACAGGGAAGGTCTACCCCACCGCTTTTTCTCCAATGTGGCTGGTATCCAAAGAGCTCCAGTCCAGAACCTGTGTAGCCAATTTGCCATGGCATGACACTAAAAAAGTTAGCTGGTGGCAGCACACACTAACACAGGCGCATCACTTTCAGACCAAAGATGGCTCGCTTCTGGTTAGACAGGAGAGCAGAAAAAACTGGAATCCATCTGCATCCCTGCACCCTGTAATATTCTCTAATGGCACAGGTAGTCCTGCAGATACCCACACAGAGCCTTCAGGTGATACTACGGCTTACCAAGGAATTTTAAAATCGCAGTACAAAACATCTTCTTGGGGATTTTATAAAATAGACCCAAACTCTTTCTCATCCAATGCATTTGGATTCCTAGCTCCACTCCAGTTCCTTTTGAGCCAGTTCTTACCTCTGGGAGGCCAAGTTCATATCTCTGGAAAGTCTTTCTCATATGCCATCTCTTCCTTTGGGCTATAATCTTACGTGCTTTTCCTTTTTATTAATGGACTCTACAACCAATCTTCAGTGTTTGCCAGGATTCAGGCAAGCTTTCCAGCTCACTAAGTCTCCTTCAATCTTCCACACTTCTCTGTCCTTGTATAAAACTCTTCAGACTTCTCTCTTGAGACATACTGTGGTACAAGCAGGTTTCCTCATTCCCTTTCTGGGAGTTGCTGTGGCCCCCAACTGTCCTCTCCAGACCCCCTGTCCCCTTGGAAGTCTCCTGATTAACACAAGGAACATCAGGAACTCATTCCCAAGCTAGTTGCCAATTTCTTGATCATTCAGCTGGAAGTTGCCTCACAGTCACAGGCCCTGGTTCTCATGGGGGACTTCAACCACCCTGATATTTGCTGGAAAAACAACACAGCTACGCATGTACAGTCCAGGAGGTTCCTGCAGAGCATTGGTGATAACTTTTTAACGCAGGTGGTGGAGGAGCCAACAAGGAGAGGAGCGATCCTGGATCTGATACTAACGAACAGGGAAGGACTGGTTGGCGATGTGAAGGTTGGGGGC
>VZSC01003152.1:268207-281313 GCA_013398225.1 Steatornis caripensis | reverse complement strand
ATCTGATCAATGCTCACAAATATCTAAAGGGTGGATGTCAAGAGGACGGGGTCAGACTCTTTTCAGTGGTGCCCAGTGACAGGACAAGGGGCAATGGGCACAAACTGGAACACAGGAAGTTCCACCTGAACATGAGGAGGAACTTCTTTACTATGAGGGTGACAGAGCACTGGCACAGGCTGCCCAGAGAGGCTGTGGAGTCTCCTTCTCTGGAGATATTCAAAACCCGCCTGGATGCATTCCTGTGCAACCTACTCTAGGCAAACCTGCTTTAGCAGGGGGGTTGGACTAGATGATCTCTAGAGGTCCCTTCCAACCCCTACCATTCTATGATTCTATGATTCTTTCCCTTAAAAGGTGTCACAGCATATGACAAGATGACTAGCTCTTATCTTTTGCTACAACGAGGAAGGTGTTACAGGGAGCAGAAAAATCCCACACACATATTTCAAAAATCAACAGTAGGATTCAACAGCAGGTATACCATCAGGAATTAATTTAGAGTGATGTTAAGCAAAGTTAATCTCTTTTAATCATTTGAAGAGAGGCAGTGAAGCAGCAATATTTCATTATTTGTTATGTAAAATTACGGCTTTATTCAGTGCAATGCAGCCTGGAGCCACACTGTCTAAAATCAAAATAGCTCTAAAATAGTAGATGTCATCTTTTTGACACCCAGATACTGCATGAGAGCTTAGGCTACTTCTGTCTGTAATAACTAGATTGTTAACTCTCCTGTGAAAATGTAGCCAAAAAGATTTGCTTGCATTTGAATAAGTTAACTCTATTCAACATTTCTTATGGGTTCTGTTAATCACAAAAACACCTATTGAACTCCATGGGAGTTTGAGTGAATAAAGAAGGCTGATCAGAGTCCTTGGAGACCGTTAAAAACAGTCTCTAAAAAAAAAAATATTACAGGTTATATTCTGCTGAAAGACTATGAAAATATTTTTTTCTATAATTGGAAAATGTCTTATAAAAAACTGTATGTAGCAAGGATCTTTAAAAGGAAAAAAGTCCTTGCAGCAGCAGAAATACACCTATCATACCTATTATTTAAAAATAACATTCTCAATGTACTACATTGCATTTTTAAAGTTAAATGCTTTCCAAAACATTTGAAAGATAGGAGAAGGTGGAATGAATCAGAATTATGCTAAATTCTTTTCCAGCATAAGCATCCCTGTGTCACTGCCCACATCTACAGGGTATGGCTCCAAAACTTTAAGCTTGGATCACTGTAGCAATTCTCCCTTCTTCCTCTGCCTTCCACACCATAGTCTGAGTATTGCATAAAGATAATAGTGGTAAATTGACTCTGCTGAGATGTTAAAAGTCGATACTGACTTCAGTGATGCAAGAATTTTGTCTCACGTTTACCATGGGATAAAACTTTTAATGATGATAGATCAATGTACACAATACAAGGAAGTTGAAAAAGAAAAAGAAAGTCAATAGCTGTGACAACCCTAATGCACATTTCATAAGGAAAGCAACAGATTAATCACATTAAATTTCCAAAAATATGTTCATATGTTGTTGCATGTGTGTTTGCTCGCATATGCTATCCAGAGATGTTCTGATTATTATGCCAGGGAACAAGATCTCGGAGTTATCTGATAGAATTTAGTCAGCAAAATTTACGTGTCCCTGCACCACGACTGAGTAGACTTTCAGATTTGGCAAGAAGCTCTCTTTTTCCAAATCACTACTGAGCTATTGTAGCTAACAAAAATAAAACACCAGTAAGGTCATCTATGGGAAAAAGCATACCTTCTGGCCAAAAAAAAATGAAGAACTACATCTTACAAAATTATAGCAACTTCAATCTGAGAGCCAAATGCTTCTTAAAGAAATAATATTTACTTCCCTATAGAACTTCTTATGGGTAAGGGCCATTTTTAGGCTATGATCTATGCAAGCTTTCAGGGAATCAGATCTCTGTCTTATTAAAGTGACACAAATAGAATACAAGTAAACGATCAAGCAGTGACTACAGTTTTCTGAGGGCTGAATAACCGTGACTGGTAATTTGTAGTCATGTGCATGAAAATAAAAATAAAACAGAGTATAATTGGTTTCTTGATTAATGATATCACATACCGACAATGCTTCAAGCTACAGTTCTTGGGCAACTGGGAATCCAAAGAGCAGAGATGCTGACAAGTGTGGCTGGAGGTAATGTGATTTCTATAAATACGAAATAGCGCTGAGTTACATCTATCAACAGTTATCTCTGCTTGCATATTTCAAAATGTCAAAGAGTATACTAGTAACTGTCTGGAAAAAAACAATAAAACTTGGCATTTAGAATAACACACTATCTGTATACATTTCACTAAGAATTGCTTCATAAATCTTGAACTACTGGTCTACCAGGCAGAGAACAGCTGCTGTGCTTACCCACTTAAAAAAAAAAAAAAAAGGTAATTCCTACAGAATTGTTCCAGCTGAATTACCAGCATTTTTCCTAAGTTATTATTGTACTCCTTTTATCCTAGAAGAAAAGTTTTAGTGTGCGCTAGGGGACAAAGAAAAATACAACAAATACGCATAATACAGCAGACATCAAAAATATTAAAGAAGATATTTGCTGCTGATGAGCACCATGATTAAAAAGTTCAGAGACGTAGCATCCAGTAATCTTTTAATGACTATTAGTAGTTATCATCAGGTTCATTCTTCTTAACACATACATGTCCTGCATGAGTTATCATCCATCAATTTGTCAGATACAAATTTTAAACTGTATTACTTGCCCTCTAAAAGGATTATTCTCTAAGGCTAATTTATATTCATTACCTATTCTGCATTGTTTGTAGCAAATTTTATGAGCCCAGAGATTTTGGGAAAATGATAATAATAATTACGGTATGGTTTTAATTTTTTTCAAAAGCTTCCCTGTGTATACATAGCATGTACACATTAACTGTCACAACACACAAAACTGACTACTGAAGCACTTCTATACAGAATCAAATTTAAATCTGATGCAAAAAGCTATTGTACTAAGGAAAGTATAAATCCATTTGCCAAACTTTGGTGTTTTCTCAACAAACATGCTCAGTTTTTGTTAAAGTAAACATTCAGAATGAAATACAAGGTAAAGCATTTAACGGTAATTTAAGTATAGAAGGTTATATATTGTGGTCAATATATAGTGGTCAAAGTAAGGCTCAAAGATTGATGCATTTTGTTGCACACAGAAATACAAAGAAATCATTAAATATTATTATATTTCATGAGAGGAAGTATGATTGTGTTGAAAATTCAATCAGGTTTCTTTGTTGGTCTAATAACAAGAATGTTAACATGTTGCTGCCAAAAACCAGTGAAGCACAGTACTGCATTCAACAGACTACAGCTAGATTCTAATTCTCTGTCTGGCTCAGAACAACTGAAAATATCTCAACTGTTACATGTTACTTTATTTTTTTTCTGCACCCCATACAGAATAAATCAAGAAAAATAACATTAAAAATGGATTAATGAGAAACTACACCTTTTTTTAAAATTCCTGTTCTTTCCTTTTTATAGTCTCACACATTAACTTACCCAACAGCATTGCACTCACTGCTGATGAAAAGAAAGCAGCAGTACAAATCTTCTTAAGCCTCCTGTGGCAAGAAAACTGTTACAGAAATGAATAGAAGAAAGTCTCTGGAGCCTTTCCCTTGCCTGCTTGTTTTACAAAAGGCAGTAAGGATCACATTGAGAAGTGTCAAAGCAGAATAAACCACTAGCGATTGGGTATACGCCCTTTGGTAGTTAGTCCTTCATAGATGATGATTCGACTTTGTCCAAAGAACATTACGTGAGAAACAACGCAGAATCTACCAGAGGCTGTAGCCAAGCTTAAAACTGTAGACAAAGGAACAGTTTACTTCTACAGGTTTGCAAGGGAGGGCTTGTCACAGGACATTAATTCAAGCATGCTGATGTTACATCAAACCAGTGCATCTAAATACAGCTAATCTTCAGCTTTTCACGTTGCGTTCTACAAGCCGTTCAACTACGGCATATCGGAGCCCCTGGGTTTAGTGTCACTGAAGAACAGGAGAGCTCTGTGCTCTTCCCTTTCGCATTAAAATGTACATTTAGCACCTAGAAAACCACGTGGTAAGTGGTGTGTTTTTTCTCAAGCTTTATTATGAACTGCAATCGGCATCTAACATTGCACATTTGATTAAAATTACTCTCCTGCCTTTGTTGTAGGCAACCTTACATATAAACGAGCTTTAAAAGATAAAATATAACGGATTTTCTTCTAAAGCTATCACAAACAGTGGGAGGAGAACCTGACAATAACTAGGCAACATTCAATTTTAATGGCTACTTTAGGACATACACAAGAAGAATGGTGGTAAATCTATATTTTTTTTTCCATCATCTTGTATTAATTGTAGATAGCTGATGAAAAAATCGATACGTGGAACTGGCATTTTTCTTTAGCTTTTTAAGGCACAAAAATATTGAGCATTTTATGTTCTCTTGAACTATGCAATGATAACTTTTTTTTAAAAAGCTTTAACATTAGCTGCAATGCATGAGGACTTCCTTTATGAGTAACAGGATTTTACTTACTATTCATTGAAATAAAGGCTCTGTGTACTCAAAAAACAAAGTAAGTAAGAATAACTACGAAAAAGAATTAATGTACAGCTTATATATTATTAACAAGTCTCAACTCGCTAATAATGAATCCTATTCTACTCACTAGCTTTCATTTTTTCTTTTCAAAGGTACTTATATTCTGATTGTATTCCAACTTCTGAACCCATCCATTACCAATGAAGATTTGTAATATTTCTAGTCCAAACAATTTTGTACTGGCAGGATAAGCAGAGCATACAGAAATTTGGCTAACAAGATGTGATCTGAACCAAAGATGATACTGACAAGAGGAGTCCATTTTTTCCTCCTCAACTTACCATAAAAAACACCATAACAGACTCCTAGTGTTACTCTAGACACCCACCCTTCCTACTCATGCTCCCTTTTCCAGCTGTGCATGATTCTCAGCTATTCCCAATAACACTGACATTCCTTTCTGTTGATACTAATTGAATTTGTCTGTGCAAACATCATGGCACTATTCACAATTTCTGTTCGCTCGTTGCCATTTCTAGAGAACAGGCCTGTGCCTTTACCTGCCACACTGTCTTACCATGGTTTTATGAATATTGAAAGAAGGAGCA
Organism: Steatornis caripensis; assembly: GCA_013398225.1. Classification (NCBI taxonomy): domain Eukaryota; kingdom Metazoa; phylum Chordata; class Aves; order Caprimulgiformes; family Steatornithidae; genus Steatornis; species Steatornis caripensis. Next base: position 276,112 of record VZSC01003152.1, on the reverse strand, counting down.
GGAGCATAAATTGGGTCATGCAAAGATATTTTTCTAATTTAGTACTGATCTCTCTGTAGGGTTCTTTACAATAGGTATTGTCTTGCAAAGTTTTGATTTCATTTCTGGATTTTTAATTTTTATTCAATTACGTTACACATGACAAAACTCAGAAATAGAGAGGAATGACAGTTTCTTCACTACGCAACGGCAACAGCATTAACTAGTTGCTAGCCAAGGTGAAAAAGGGGACTACCAACTTGTCCCACCAGAATTCTGTGGCAAGTAATGGCAGTAACATCTATCCAAATATTGGTCAAAATACCAATTAATGCAAGAATATTTTATGATGGTAACTTATGGACTACAAATAGAAAACCCCTCCGTCATAAACCACAGTAATTTGAGTGCCAGTCAAATAGTAATTAAGTTTCAGTCTTTGTTTAATGTCTTCATAGCACGGCATGAGTGGCAGAGCTCATTGCAAGGAAGTTGAACTATGCTGTACTACTACAGCATAATGTCCCACAGAGCACATTCTGGCACATTTGCACTGTTAAAACAGCAATTTACTCTAAGCTATCCCAGTCATTTAAGTCCTTCAAAGTAAGTCATTTGCTACCATATTTCTGTGGTGCTACAGTAACACAATTTGCCTTGTGTTACTTTGCACATTTCTCTTCATTGCGAACAATCTATCTATAGAACACATATTCACTGGAGACATTTGCTAATAAAAATGTTGAAAGGAGTAAAGAAAAGAAGTCAATCAAGCTAGCTTGATATGCTAAATATAATTAAATCTACAAAATATTGTACTCCAAATGGTTTTAAGTGAATAAAACTTAAATCTAAGACACAGAGAAAGAATATTTAAAAACACAAACTGTCACCCATTTATGCCGCTGAACTGTCTTAACCTGGCCGCAGTTTGGGTTTGGAAATAAAGATAGTTTTAGACCTTACTCTTCCCAACAACAGTATGGGACATACTTGCAGGAGCTGTGGAGTCCTTCTGAGAATGTTCTACTTGATGGAACAGGGCTTGAGAGAAAAACTTGCAAAAATCTTTTGGGTTCTCTCCTCTGGATCTTTCCCAGAAACAAGAGTACACTTTTACAGGGATGACCAAAAAAAACCCCCAAACCCTCATGCAATCCTAAAGACAGCCTGATGAAAGGATAAAATAATTGATACAGCTTTTATGTGCGGTCTCCAGGTAGCTAATTAATTCCGCTTGCTGGCTTCCCAAAAGTAGCACAGTGACACTCCAGTAAAGAAGACTTGTTCTTCCAAACACGGAGCTCCATGTGCCTAGCGCTCACGCTACTTCTCCCAACTCTTTGCAATAGGAAGATTTTAGAACCTCCTGTGAACATTAACACTAAACTCGAACTGTTTTTCCTGTTTGAGAAAATGACCCATAATGACCTTGCAGGGGACGGGGTGGGGAACAGGAAAAAAAACAATAAGAAATAGTAGAAAATAGTTACCGTACTTTCCATTTGCTTCTTTGGCAATGTGTATTCATCTTTTAAATCTTTTCTTTGCAAGCTGGAGATCTAAAATTCTCTTTCTTAGTACTATTTTAGCTGTCATTCAGAGATTACATTCCCAGAGTTCAGCACCTGGAACTTAGCGAAGACAGTACACTTTGTGAGACTCATAGCAAAACAATGAGATAGTGAAAAGCAGTACTGAAAGGAGTCTTTGGTCTTCTCCAATTGATGTGTGTTGATTGTGTTGGGGTGTCAAATATTGTACCAAGAAATACCGTGCTGAATTCTCAGTGTATCTAGTATCCTTATTTTGCAAGATGTCTGTACTAAGGTGAAGGTAATGGCTTAGAGATAATTAGCCACTACCTGTAATTTTAACCTGCACATCTAATAACATTTTATTATAAACATACAGAATGCTTCACTTAAATTGATACATGGAAAATTCATTATTCTAATCAACAGACGATACCACATGCACAGACTTGCTTTTCAGATCTTTGAACTTTCAGACTAGCTGAATAATTAGTGCATAGACTACCCGTAACATTAAGGAACAGCACAACTTACTTTAGCATTACATTTAAAACTGGAATCAGATTTCTGGTGTCTAAACATTGAAGCAGTGCTGTCCCATGCAACACCCTGGAAGGGTATTATGTCCAGCAGCTACGTTGGCACAGTGCAAACCATACTTGGAATAATGCGTTTATTAACATGGTGAGATACACTGTCTGTTTTGCATACCAGCAGGTCTCCATTATTCACCCATTACATATTATATTTTCCAGTAGACCTGTATCTCAAAAAGTTAAACAACATCATCAAGTGGAAAGCCAAAGAGGGACAGATGTTCAATTGATTCAAATAGGTGGAGAGTATCAAATCAGCAAAGCCGCTATTCTCTTTGAGCCCATTTATCCGAAGTAACACAAAAAAGCCTTTCACAGCCAACACCACTAAGCAGGAAGTTGACAGGACTTAAAAAGCAGGCCTCTCCTGCTTTAAAAATGCAGATGACTTAAAAGCACTTTCAACTGGAAAACTCTTTTCCAAGATGAACCTTCTAAGGGATGAACTCAACAAATGCTTTTGTGTGCATAGAACAGTGAGTATTTTCATATTCAATATTTATTTAAGAAAGTTGAAGAGTCTGAACAAGAAAATGAGAGAGAAAGGTCTGGGGATAATCCAATCTTGGTTCTCCAGTGAGTCCTCCAGTGTTATTTTCAAGGAAATAACAAATTTCATCCTTTTGCAATTTTAAATCACCTTCCAAGTGACAAACACAATATGAATAAAAAAAGTTTCTAGTCAATCCCTGGGTAGGTATTAACCTTCAAATTACCTAAGTTTGCCATACGTTTCTTGGAATGCTAATTGAACTTTTTTCATCTATGAGATTCCTGAGAAACACAGCCTGCCTTCTAGCAATAGACTAGCTAATGAAGTCCTCACAGTTTTTAGCAACCTGGAACTGTTCTACAGCAGACGTTAGGGAAAACAATTTCTTTATCCTTTATCTTATCTACATAAAGACAATGAACGACAGTAGCAATGTCAAACTAACCTTTAAAATATTTGTATATTGCCTAGCTGCTCAAGTTGCCACTTGGACTTTTTGTCCCAGTCAGAATTTCAGGAAAAATAAATTCAAAGGTTGTCCAGGCAAAGAAACAGACAGAAATAAGGAAAGGGTTTCTTCATCGTGAGAACATCCCACCACAAAATGTAATCTCAAAGTCTTTGAGTATATGTCTTACACTCTGAATGCAAAACTAAACCTGTTCTTCTGTTAAAGTAGCCGAGTAGGTGGAGCTGGCAAAGATGGTCTATCTTTTTCTAAACCTCCAAAACTCTTATGCATAGTTTGGCCTAGCATTAACTGATCTTCTCTGTGCTTTCTCATTCTTGGAAGATGATTTTTTTCTAAAGTTTCAGAAAAGAAGTGTCAATCACTTCTGATCACAAGGGTTATTACTTTACTGAAATAATTCTATTTCTTTCCTCAAAATGTATCTACTTCCTTGCATTCTGATTTACTATAGATGCCTGATTTGCACAAGTTAATTTTGAAATAACCGCATAATGTGCCATTCCCTTTACTGTGATTGCCTGAAACCTATCATTAGCCAATCAAAGAGCAAGGATCTGCATAATCACTCCAGAGTGTTTTTCAGTAACTGCTCTGTGCATATGTAATTTTCCTCCACCATGCAAATTTCACAAACGTATTCCTAAGGCTCTGATTGGACCCGTTGCTCAGAATTTTGAAGCTGTTATTCGTAGTGCCATCCAAACTTTCTTGTTCCTCAAAAATGTAAAAGCTCTAGGACAAGAAAAATGGGTAAATAAACAGGGGGGTTGAGGGGGAGGGGTGGTGGAACATTGTAAAAAGAGGACTTCCATGCTAAAATATTAGAAGAATCTATGGACAAGATCACGCTCTCAGCTACAAAGGATAACAGCCACCATGCCTCCACAATAGCCACTAGTGCACATGAAAGGACGGAACATAGCTTAACCTCTCCCAATGCTGACTCTTAACAGCAACAAAAAAAAAAAAATTAATTCACTGTCTGTTACCAAAAGAAAGTACATTCCTTAACATTCAAATGGGGCATGTCTAATGAGTAAGAAAATGCAATTCTAAAATCTCTGTTTGCAGAGAAACATTCTTTTAAAACATCTGAGGTATCCTTCAGCTCCAAAATGTACGTAAACTTTGCCGATGACTTTAATAGGAAGAAGATTACATATTTTCTTTCACTTCCTTTACTCTCTGCAAATCAGCTATCTAACTGGCCGAAAGCAACTGTCAGATTATGTTGATTTGCTGTATTTTAGCAGAATATATAAGACCATGTAGTACCAATTTACTTGTTATTTCTGTCTAACAGAAATAATATCTCTAACGCTGTTCAGTCAGTCACTGCCAGTTATCGTAATGAACATGGATATGTACTGGAAGTTAAAAGTGTTGTTATTTTGGTACTGAGTGGCTATATGAATTTGACAAAAATCTCAAATTATCTTGAGTGCAAATAAGTTACTGAAGCATAAGTAACATCACATATTTACACAGTGTGTTTTGTTTGGCATTATCCTAAACATACATTTAAACTATTAGACAGGTGAGTGGAGTTAATGATGGAAGAAATAGGTGGGAAACCCTGAATATTATTAATAGCAGTGCTAATGTCCACAGAGAACAAGCTGATAAGACATGTGAATTAACAACTCCACGCCTCCTGGGAGTTTTACAACCAGTTCCTAGTATATACAGTGACAAACACAACATTAACAGTTGAGAATGTGTGAAAGTGAGCATTTTCATATGAAGCCATAAGCATTTGGAACACTGTATATAGGGAAACATCATGGCAAACTAGAGTACTGCAGTAGCTGTTTCCAAACACATGGTAACCACGTTATTTAACAGGGAGTGCTTCCAAACTGGAAGAGTGATGTAAATAATACTGCTTCTAAGATTAAACTAATGAAAAGCATATTCACATCTTTATGAGATATTCTGCTTACTGAACTAGGAACAAGCACAATCTATTATTCCCTAGAGCCATGAACACTGACAAGTGTGCAAGAGCTTTTGAGCTTAAAGTCACAACACGCTGTTACTTCTATCCTAGCAGCAAAAAATGTCTGCTTACACTCATGGTGGGCACTAAGTCCTAAGCATTAAGAAGAACTCTCAGCCATGTCTAAGTTGAAGAGAAAAGGGCTGAGGTTAAATTCAGAATTTTCTGATTATGAATGTAAAGCTAGAAATTACAGTTCATTCTAAATACGTGTCATCTTGGGATGAGATAGGCCGAGCAGCATATTATCATAGATCAGTATGTAGATAGGTTGATTATTCCAAAACAGCACTTTACAGATGTCTTCACTTAAAAGAAGCTTTAGCAGGTTTGAAAGGAATTCATTAATAGCATTTAATAACTATCCTATACCCTACCATCACTTGAAACCAAAGGCAGAAGGTTCTGACCTATATGTAGACTAGAACCATCAAAAGAAATGCTAGAATATTCAAAAGGTATTTGAGTTTATTTCAAAGGTATCTATTCTCCAACTGAAGCATTACTAAAGCTCATGACTATAGGGGAGTTGGAATACTCATTTATTTTCTAAGGAACGTATTTTGAACTCTAATTTCACTCTAATTCGGAGAAAAAAATTTACATTCTGATTTTTGCTATGAAATAGAATTTGTATTCTTCATCCAGCTCTCACATGGTTCTGCTTGTCTTGGGGATTGTCCACAATAACACTGTTCATTATTGAAGAGTGATGAGCCTCAAAGTCAAGTTAAACTGGCAGTCATGTCATTTAAGTACTTACGTTTTAAACTTGCTAAAAAAATCAATTACTTATTTAGGTTAAAAATGAAGTTAAAAAGTTATTTTTATATTTATATTACAAGAAATCTATTTAGCAGCTCCCCTATATACCAGCTGCAGTTATAATTTGTCATGTCTTAAGTTTCTCTAACAAACTGATTCCCAAAAAAGAAACTATTTACCACGCTGGTTATTTATGCTTAAAACACCACTTTTGCAGAGCTTCTGCAAAACACAACAAAGCCTTTATACACCAGGGCACAATAAGTGTCATTTTGCTTGTACCACCAATGGCCTGGTATAAACACCTTCTACTTGAAAATGAAATCATTTCAGACAAAAAGATCTTCTGCTTACGCAGACAGAAGTTGCAGACTACAAACGGTAAAAAAAAAAAAAAACACAAATAAAAAAAGAATAAACCCCAAACAACCAAAAAAGTGAGGGAAATCTTTTTTAGATATATGGAGAAAAAATGTGAGATGGGACTGAAATAAAAAAAAACGTTGTCCATGCCTTAGTTATCTACTACAGTTAACCATAGCATTCTGCCCAAATACTTTTATTACAAAATCTCTAAAAAAGTTCCAAAATTGAAAATATGAACTGTCAACTCTTTCAGAGTAACTGTCATGATATTTTTATTTTAGGGGTTATGGAATACAGGCATGGCACACTTTCAAGTTTCTCCCTGCAATCCTCCCATCTCCTATTAAATGAACACATAGTGATCTAGACTAATTTTTTTTGCCCCAGGGTACCATCTAGTTATGGCATCACAGGGACACAGGTTTCCTGTAGGTCCTGAGCCATATCTGGTAGCTCTGTGATGACATCTCAGCTAACCAAGGGCACTTCTGAAATGGCAAAAGATACCCATGTTAGTAGCATAACTGCTCCAGGGTTCTAGTTGTAGCAAATTTCAGCACTGCAACAACCCACACTAACTTCCAAGTATAAATAAACATGCTGTTGGTGACTTTATGTCTTAAACTTCATTTAGTCTTCCAGTGACAATATGATTTAGCAAAGACTGTATCATATTCAGCAGAAACAGAAGAAAATTTGTTTCCAACCAGATTTCACTACATATCCTACACGTCATATTATATAAGGAATAATCTCTCAGCAATGATTTTGAGCATTATTACTTAGAAAAACAAGAATTTGTGTTTGGGTAGATGCCATTTGGCACACAGGGTCAGAGATTGAGCAATATCACAGTTAAAATAGTTTCAGATATTGGAGAGCCTGGCTGGTATAGTTAAAAAAAAAATAGACAAAAAAAAATCTGTTTGGAAAGATGATACTTATTAACACTTCCAGGAATGAAGAAGTCAGAAAATTTCACAATGCCAGAAGTATTTCTGGGCAAAATCTTCATACTTGCTGCTGTAGCTATACAAAATGAGATAAAATAAAGCAGCACTATCATATAAATCACACTGCAGTGCATATACTGCGCAGATAGTAAAAAACAATTTAAACTGTTCAGTTACTTTTACACGACCTTTTCTGATGCTCATGAACAAATACATTCTGTGGTGCTTACAAACAAAAGTAAAGCTCTTTGTAATGCATGCCCCAGCTACACAATACATAACCACAGCTAATGGTGAGCGATACCTTTATTTCTGCATCTAAGTGCATGAAAGAGTTTTCCTTTCAATCATCGCAGGTGGGTAAGTTCCTGATTACCAGGTAGAATATATGATAGCATGTAAAACAAGAATACAACTAACATTTATTCCTATGAGTAAGAAGTTAAGCAATGGAGGCAGGAGACCTGCACAGGTGAGCAAGTAGCTTGTAAAAAAAAAAATCAAAGGGAAGAAGGAAGTTTACAGGATGTGGAAAAAAGGACTAGCCACTTGGGAGGAATATAGGACTGTTGTCAGAGCATGCAGGGATGCAACACGGAAGGCTAAGACCCATTTGGAATTGAATCTGGCATGGGACGTCAAGGACAACAGGAAGGGCTTCTATAGGTACATTGGCAGCAAAAGGAAGACTAGGGAAAGTGTGGGCCCGCTGCTGAACGAGGCGGGTGACCTGGTGACGCTGGACAC
>VZSC01003152.1:247812-266619 GCA_013398225.1 Steatornis caripensis | reverse complement strand
GAGAGGTTGTGGAGTCTCCTTCTCTGGAGATATTCAAAACCCGCCTGGACGCATCCCTGTGCAACCTGCTCTAGGCGCACGTGCTTTAGCAGGGGGGTTGGACTGGATGATCTCCAGAGGTCCCTTCCAACCCCTACCATTCTGTGATTTAGGCAAAACATAAATAAAACTAAACAGAATATGGAAAATTCTTCTTTTCTCTAGTAAATGGTTGAAGTCAATTTCCTTCCTTTTAAAGCAGGGGAAACATGGCAGAGGAGGTGTTATAAGATGACCTCTTCTCATTATATTATGCTTCTCATTATATTATTACATTATATCATTATGTTATATAATCCTCTCAGTACATTATGTCCTTTCCATTACATTATCCGTGGTCATCTGCAATGTTTCATAACCTCACCTGGTCCACAAGTTCAACGGCACTCTAACTAACTCATCTCATTGCTTCCTCCAGACAGATTCAATGTGAACTTGAGTTTACAGTATGTAAAATTACTTTTATGTTTTTAATGTAAATGGAAAAGTGTACGTATTCTGGAGGACATGTACTCTCTAGGACTTGAACGTTAAACATAAACTATGAATTTTATCAGCAACACTAGCAGCATTCTGACACTTGATAAGCTAACGGAAACATTAAGCCATCTTGTATTTTCATCTCCTCCACCAGATGTGCTTATTTATAAAAGGTGTAATTTCATATTTTCTATGTTTTTATGTTGCTATGATTATGCAAATCCTATTTAGACAAAACAAAATCCTGCAACTGAGCATCAAAACAGCCTTACTAGATTTTAAAAATAAGAACATTTAAGTAACAACAGTATTGAGGAATTTTTCCTTCAAAAAAGGAGTCTAATATTCTCTGCCAAGATGGCAAAAAATTGACATGCAGTCAGTGTTGCAAATTTGTTGTAAATTAAAGCACTTTCCTTCTTTTAGCTATGCTACATTGCCTTCACTTTTATTGCTTAAGTAACAATGAGTGCCTCTGCCTTCTCTGCCTCTGCTCTTGTCTCTTCTTGTGATGAAATCTGTCAAACTATTAAGCAGGAACATGTTTTCCTTTTACTGCCACTGATACCAGGAAAAGCATTTGCTGGTTTAGTTAGAACATCACCAAAAACCCTTCAGGTATCTGATCAAAAAATCTTCAGGTTTCTATCTTTTCATTTTCAATTCTAATTCAAAATGATTCCTAGAGGTTAAGTACTGAAGCATTAACAAGATGCACTGAAATCTATCACTCTGCACTATGCTGTAATTCTCTCTGCATATATGCCATCTAAAAATTACTCTCTTGGAGTTTGTTTTTTTAAAAAAAAAATATTTCCTGCCCCGCCCTCGCCCCTCTGCCCCCATCAGTGCTACAGAGATTCTAATGCCTCTTATGCAAAAATTACTCCTATTTCAACATGGCAAGTCTAATAGAATATGATTTTCAGACCCTGCAGGTTTATCTGAAAAGAAAAACAAAACCAAGACTCGTCTCTCCTCTGTTGCGGCAAAGAGTTGTGCAAGGTGCAATTGGGAGTTCAATAGGCTGCACAAAGCTCATACCCTTGCTGGACTGAATCTGTAACGTGGCAGAAAAGTACAAAAGACTGGGCTGCGCGGTAGATTCCTCTTCCCTCTAAGAAGCTGTTTGAGGACCTCCACTTTAACTGCAGTTATTATCTAGACTGCTGTACCATACAGTGCCTTTAATCAAGGCTGTGAGACTCTTGGGAGTGAGTCTGTAAAGACAGACAGTCTCTGTCCTGAATAACATATGCTATAATTTCAGACACATCATCAACAAGACAGGGAGGGGGACCAGTATGACAGCATAGCAGTGTGAAGAACTAAACTAACTGTGATCGGATAGCACAACGCAGATACATGTTAATTTTGATGGATTACAACTGTTTGAATGTTCAACTGTTCTCTTTAAAAAAACTTCTTATAAACAAGCCTGCCTATCTCCAATAGACTGTTCAATTTAGACATCCCCTTGGTAGTCAACTTCTTTCAGAACTCCAGAAGGTGTTGAGGAGAGAGACGGGGGTGGACAGATTAAATCCCTAAGATGACACTTCAACCTGAAGCACTTCATGTAATAACATGCAGACGTAAGTCTAAAATGGACAGAGACATCCAAGGTGAGTAGAACTTACGCAAATGAATAGGCAAATAACAGACAAAAGCAGATACAGAATAAGCATATCTAATCAGAAAAAAAAACTCCATAATGAAGACAAACTGCTTGAACGGGAATGAGAACAGGAAAGCAGTTTCATGATTAAAATAGAGGAAGACATGCATCAGTTGAAGGAAGGGGCATTAATATTTGTAACTGGAGATGAAAGGGTTACAATACTAATTCAGATGATAATAAGGAAAACATGTAATGACAGAAATAAAGGCCAGGAGTTAGAAACTATAGAGTCGGAAAACATATAGATCAATAGTTTCAAAGCATACATAGTAAACAGGCAAGTAGTTATAGTGAACGTGTCAGGGGAAAAAAGAGGTTTCTGAGCATCATGTAGGCTCTCACTGTGCAGTTCTACTGGAGAGACGATTTAGGCTCAAGTTACTGTAAAGAAGCATAAACGGACAAAAGTTCAATATATCTTCAATGAATTTATGAACTATGTCATAATTTCATATTGAACTTGGGCCTGAAACACACCAGTGTTGTCTTTACTTAAACAACCTCAGGATGCAAAGCATTTGGTGCAGGACTCTAATTTCTCCCGGGTTACTTATTGCAAAGGAGCTTGTCTCCCAGCTCTTTCCAACGATCCTGCTTGACTGATCGTTACTCAGGAGACAATAAAAGCCTTGGACCAGAGAGCCTATTAGGGTACCAGATTTAGAGTCTTTATCTTCTGTACCCCCTATTTAGTATGCAATGTCTTTGTAATAAGGTGAATCCTTTTTCACACCATGCAGTGCCAGACCACTGCGGACACTATCATATGCAAACAATAAAATTGCAGCACCTGCTGATTATAGTAAGTTTTGCTTTCAACATAAACTTTGTAACTGTTAGGAGAATGAATATCTCTCACTGCAACACTATTTGTTTTTAATATTAATTTAGATCTGTCTCTGTGTGTGGTGCATGTTTATATTTAACAAACATTTGTGACCTAAGCTTAGGAAGCAAGCTGAGATTTATCAGCTTTAACTGTGGAAAAATAATCCACTTGCTTAAAGAAATACAAGACAAGTCCCCGAGCCTCCCTTTTAAAGCAGTATGTCACACCCAACAACATGAAACCATCTACCAAATAGTCTCATTTGGCCGGCTGAATTTAGTACATTAATTACTCAATCTAGGCCAGCAGGTAGACTGTGAAAGACTTGACCGTCAAGAATTATGATACAGACAAAAATTATTAAAACATCAACAATGCTGTATTATTACAATTATCAATTAAAAATGTAAAATCTTCAGTGTAAAACAATCCTGAGTAATTACGAAAATGTAAGTATATCCTGTGTTATAAGTTATTATACTAAGATTCACTGTCTTCTTTGGTGCTTTATGCTCATGTGTCCAAGGCAGATGTGGAGTTTTCCATATAAGCTTATTAGGCAAAGCGAAGTTGGGAGAGAGTGCACTGTTTATTAGAGCTCATATACTTGGAAAAATTCAATATCCATTGTAGGATGCAGGATTCCGTCTTTCTGTAAGCGACAGCACTGAGTTTTGGCACAGACTATGGCAAATAAATCTAATGATATCAAAACCACAGTAAATACAACTATAAATTGTTCCATGCAGTACATTGCACAAGTCAGACTTAACCAGTCCTAATTTTTACCATTGTGGTTACAATTAAATCCTCAAGCATCATTTACGTTGGATGAAGATATTAATGTCTCTAACCTATTACTATTTTAAGAACATATATTAGTATATAAATGTAAGCTGACTCCTTTACAGTTTGAATTATCAGCCTTTGCAAAACTATTTAAAACAGGGGGCTAAATTCTGAAAAAGCAATTCTTGAGTTTGAGTGGGTTTTCTGGCAAACTTGCATTTGCACCTGTAAGGATGACTCAATTATTTGCTAAACAGTGTTTATACATAGATCCCCAATTACTGTGCTATAAATAGTACCATACTAATGGGCTATTTCACAGCGCCTCCTCATTCCTTCAAGGTAGTTGGTGGACAGCAGAACAAACAGAGAAGTTCGTGGAACATTTAGTTCTGCAGCTGAAACATTTTCGTTTAGGTAATACTTAAATTATAATAAACCGTAATTTGAAGAAAATTTTTAAAACATATTTAGATCCACTTATATGGCACATTTGATAAGACTGGTTCATTCTTTACAAGAAGAAAACAAAACCATCTTCTGCTTTTGATAGTACCAAAATTTTTTTGTTACTCTGCACAAAGTGTAGCAATTAAGGAGATCAGGAAAGTAGGTCTAGTACAATATGAAACAGCAAGGGGAAAAATCAAGTAAATTACACCAGAGGCACTTAAGAAGGAAGGCAGTTTAAACAGCAAAAAATAGTTATGTTCTTCTGAGAAAATAAGGCATCATATAATTTTACTTTACTTTTTGCGTTAACATGCAGTTCATTTGACAAAAAAAAAAATAAATCCCCCTCTGTTTTCTCAAGTGACAGACACTCTATTTCATTTCCAAGTATGGGCCTGTTAAGGTTTCAAATTATCAGCTGCTTTGTACCTAACTTTTTTGAAGGAATGACACCATGCATTTCTTTTTATGATCGCGTAAGGAGACCTCTTTTGCCTTCCATTACTCAAATGGACCGTATGATTTGAGGCTGCAAAAGGCTGCAACATCAATACAATTTTTAAAAATATCTCTAAGAACATTATATGTCAACTCTATTTTTGTAAGAAATTATTTTCCACCATTTGAAAGATGTAAACTGATGCATATATTAACTACTGATTTTTGTAGATGATTAAATCTGTCATTCTTACAATAAATATTAGGTTTCACCCACCAAAAAATCTCAGTAAAGATGACTGTAATAATTTCACTGGAAATACTTAGGTTTGCCTTTACGATGTAATTGTCAACAGGACTCTTGTAATACTATACTGCCGTAAGTTCTGTCAGCATTCATGAGTGAAACATTAGCCCACGTCACTAAGTGGTTTTAAACACCTTTTGTTTGATGCAGTCTAATCCGTAGATTTCCCATATCTCTGTGAGGATTTTTTTTTTCTTGGAATATTCTCCTAACTATGCTGATTGTAACTCCTGATCTGCCCGTTTACTAAAAACACATTCGTATTACCACTTTTCCTCTCAGAAGAATTGCATGCAAAATAATTTGCAATTCTGACTACATTACAGCTGAAAGGATTACAAGAAAGCCTTACCTTGACTTTTTTTAATTAGGTAGGTTGTAAGTTTTCAGAGCTAAACAAAACTGTCTCAGCCTTGCCAGATAATCATTCTCTCATGTCTAAAGCCCTCTCTGAACAAGAAATTGCCAAGGATTTATCATCTCTAGTTTTCTTGTTCTATTTTCCTCCCACATTTTCTCCTTATTTTCTAAACCTGGGCCATAAATTTTAATGAGATTAGACCACAACTTCTTAAATGAAGGGGCAGAGCAAAAAAACAGCATGTGTTGTTCCCCCTAAAGCAGCTGAAAAGCACATCAGCTTCAAGAAGCGTTAAGCATTTTTCAGAGTTTTATCACACCGTGATCGCAAATTAGGAACTATTTCAGACTGTTTCTAAAAATAACCAATGCATTTACTTCTCTCTCTCAACTCATTTCTCCCATTCCACCGTGTAGCTGAGGGTTTGTTGGTTTTTTTAAGTAACACATCTTAAGAAGCAAATGGCACGTACTCCACTTCCTAGTCAGTACAGAGTTACGGTAATTGTGTGGTAATTTGATGACAAGAAAAGACCCTTTAGTTGGTGTAAACTGTAATGACAGTAATCTTATTTTATACATTTTAAATTGTAAATGGCAGAAAATAAATGATCTCTAAGTTACGGCGAAAAAGCATTACTCCTGAATTGCAGCCAGTTTAGAAAATAATTTTGGCGAACAAAGCATGTTTCATCTTAAAAGCCATGCACTAGCCATAAGTAGAACTCCAGCTCCTCAGTACAGCTTTTATGGTTCACTCAGCCATCAGAAGGTACGCTACTGCACACACCTGAAAAACAGAGGTCTAAAACTATGGCCAAAACTTCCGCAACACGCTAACATGGCTGCTCAGATCTTTTCTCGTCATGAATAAAACTACAGTCTTTAACATCTGTGAGAACTTGGTTTTTATCACTTCCTAATGTGCTCCAAAGGGTGTACCATCAAATGCCAATTTATCAATTTATTCTGAAAATGTCTTTTTAATGTCTTTTGAATCATGTTTATAGGTGGAAACATGACCTATAAAAAAAGCCTAACAGTGATTTCAGCAGCCACAGAGCAAATTATTTTCCCAAGATTTGTGATCATGTTATTATACAACACCAATTTTGACAGCAGCAAATCAGTTTGATTACTGCGAGTTATCCTGAATCTTGGGAGTCATTTATTTAACTCCGCCCATTGCTCCACGTCTTTTGGAAACAGCCCTAGTGTTTCACATCTCTGACAAGTCACGAAAAACCCTCCAGAGGCATCTGACTGTCATCTCAGTGCAAAAATACACTGACTTCCAGAGCAGGGCTCAGGCTTTCCCTAATCATGGATCAGTCGTGGTTCTCAGACCAAATACCTTGCTCCCTTCCACGGCTCGTTGATAGTTTTCACATTTACTTACTGACAATCCTTTATTCTTTCCAAGACCTGGGCAGAAAACTAAGCTCGATTAAAGAGTAGGAAGACATTTGGCACAGGACCAGTTGTATTTTTTGCCTCGCTTCTCACAGAGACCACACTGTATCCCACAGCATTGGGCTGCTGCGGTGCACAATCAGCTTTACCAAACACCTCACTGAGATTTTTCTCATGAGCCTGCCTGACATCTTGCAAGCAAAACTCCGTGTTATGCTTATCAAGAGCTCTCATGCTTCCTGCCTGTCAAATTCATAGAATTTTGACACGTCATTACAATTCAAGCAATTCCTTATTTAAAACAACACATTTTTATTAAAATTCAATCATATACTACAATTCCATTTTTTGGAGACTGCTTTGTCCTTTTTTAAAACTGTATAGGTATTTTTAAGAGGTTGTCATAGTAACCAGTGCACATAGGTGGTTGTGATTCTTTTAACTTGGAAATATAATCACAATAGTCTTCATCACATGTTACAGGAACAAAGTTTCAAGTACTTAATTACAAAATATGTACATAAAACATGGGATGTGTACATGCATGTAGACATAAAGAGAAAGACACATGCATATGCCAGAAAACGTTACGCACATCCTACTACATAGATTTTAAAGTAATCCACATTTATACCACACATATTATAGGCTGCCAGTACATTAAAAACTATAGCAAATATAGACATTTACATATAGCAGTTGCTATGACAACATCTAAAATCTATGTAGTAATATGACCCAGAGGAACACAGAGTGTCATATAGAAAGAGCTACTCTTTTGACATTTTGTGTACCTAAATTAGCATTTACAATTACTTCTGCACCTCTAACTGTGAAAGTCTCTCTGAGGTAATATCAGCAAAACAGGAAAGTAAACTTCTAGAATATAGTAATTGTTCTAAAGTATTAATATTTTAACCCGATCACACTTGTTTAGTTTTTGCTTTAGACTTTTATAGAAAAATCACAGGACCTTTATTAAAAACAAAGTTGAAATAAACTAATATTTATGGATAATTCAGTACAAGACCTGACTGAGGTAGGCATAATGGTGAAAATATGAATCCCAAAGTACCAGTATGAACGCTAATTAATAGTATGGAGGAAAAATATCTTATGTCTCTTTCTTATCCTGTTTTTTACCCATGAGAAGTATCCTCAGTGGCGTGTCACTATATTCTAGCTTGTCTCCTGAGCACGCCTGCTCCAGTAGTACTGCCTGCTTAGCACTAAGGACATGTACCACTCTGAATTGCCCCAACAATGTTTTCCTCGTGTTTAGCTCAAAAAGAGGAATACAAAGCTCTCAATTCGATAAAAGGTTTCCTATTCAGGACCATCCCTTAACTTAAAGCATGAAATCAAACATTCCAGTAGCATCAAAGTCATTTAATTCAGTAATTTCTTACTCTTTTGAGAGCTTCATTTCACAGCCTCAGCACTGATCTTTCATTATAGATAAGCGTATGTCATATCCTGTATGCCAAACCCTGCATAGCTACAATTGTCTTAATTCCACTGATTCCAAGAGAGATAGATTGATATGCACCAGCCCAGATCCGACCTTTTGCCTTTGGGGGTTAGAAACTGTATGAAGGCTTTAAGACTATGAGAGTTTCTAACCCCAATGGGAATAACAGTCAAGCACAGGAGGGAAGATACAAGCTAAAGTGTGTTCCCTGGACACAATACAAACAAGGTAGTCATCAACACATGAATAACCTGGGTTTTAACACATGGCATCTATTTCCAATGAATCAGACTAAAGAGGAAAATATTTGTCTGGGGGGTGAGGGGAACCCTCTATAAAAGGTAAAAAGACACAGAAAAAAGTTAAATAGAGTATTTCTGGTCCCAAATCATACTAAGAAAGATTTAATCACCAGTGCAGTCATGATACTTTCTTTTCCACAGGTTTCAGCAGTGAATCACATCCAAATTGTTCCCAGGAGCACAGAGAATTATTTTTCCAGATTTGATTTATTCTCACTGGTAACAGCTATAATTTATGATACATACCATTTTGTCTATTCATGCTCATAAAACAAGCACACATAAGCAGAAAACATCTAACAAGACAGAGCACTGCAGTGGGAAAACAATTTGGGAGTTATTTTATAACAGCTAAAGTTTGTGAAGGAATGGATGAAACAATATTACAAGAAGAAAAAGAGATATGTATTAGAGTTACTACTCAACTTCTCATTTTCATCTTAGTCATACGCTCTAGTGACATCAGCTAGCCGAAATGTTCTTCAGCTCAAAAGCCCAAATTGCTTCAAGCAAGGCATCAGCAAAAAAGAGCTGTGGCCTGTTCTGGCCATCCTCTGGGAGCTTGCAGACCCCAAATATCTCACTCTCTTGAGCCAATTATCAATGCACACTGCTATATCCTGTGAATGAGAGAGATGGTTTGTATCATGACAAGGTGCTCCCTACTTTAATCCCACTGTGCTGCAGTGAATGACATTAATAGGTGACATAACAAATAATTTTACCGTAATAACCAATATAGTTGGATAATTAAAACAACTGAAAAACTCTATTGGTGAGAAAGGTTTGTCATTAATTTTTCTAACGTATCTACAAATATGGTGATTGTTATTTATGGTAGTGGAAATGTCCAAAAGCAGCAGACATGGGAACAGTGAAATTCTGACTATTGGTTTACAGTGGTAAAAGATAAGTGAGAAAACAGTAATGGTAGTGCAAGAAAGACTACAGCAGAATTATCATTCTTTTAGGACCCATTGGGCACAAACCAGAGCACAGGCAGTTCCACCTGAACATGAGGAGGAACTTCTTTACTGTGAGGGTGACAGAGCACTGGAACAGGCTGCCCAGAGAGGTTGTGGAGTCTCCTTCTCTGGAGATATTCAAAACCCGCCTGGACGCATTCCTGTGCACCCTGCTCTAGACAAACCTGCTTTAGCAGGGGGGTCGGACTGGATGATCTCCAGAGGTCCCTTCCAACCCCTACCATTCTGAGATTCTGTCATCACTTTTAAGACAGGTCCTTCTTAAGACACAGGGATCTGAAGATGTTTGCTTTCACATATATGAGACTTGAAGTGAGCATTGCAGAGGAATTGCAGGTTACAGGGTTGAGGTTCTCTGCAGCTTTAAAAAAGTAGGTTCCTTGTCAAGCTATTGCTGTTTTGCACTACCCAGCTAAGTCAATTTTTCATTTCTGATGCAAGTCAAATGAGAAAAGCTAGGGTTTGATACAGCTGTGATCCTTCAGTTCTAAAAGATGACTATTGTTCATCTTTGTCTAGGCTCCTATAGCTCTGTTCCTTCAGCTGACCTAATTAAAACTTTTTTGCATAGATTTTAATTTGGCTATTAGTAAGACTGCATTGATGCTGGATGTTTGTCATAACAAGAAAGCTCAGAGAAAAAGTACTTAACAGTAGTGATGCTCAGCTTTTATACAGAGTAGTCTAGTGAGGAAACATTTTGAGTCAATACCTCAACAAAAGAATTTTGGTCAGAGTTTAGTTTCTAAAATAATAGAAGACACAATCTGTTTCTTCTTAAATATGCATTTTATTAGTTTAAACCCCTGAATTACTACAAAAATACTGTAAATATCCAAACAGATGGCAAACTCATACATTATGCTTCGCAGACACATTCCTGAATGACGTCTAATTAAAATTACATATCTCATCACAGTTTGTCAGGTCTTCTACAGGTTGGTATCCTACAGAGTCTCAATATCACCCCGTGTAATAATCTGAATTACAAATTTCAGTATGATCCAGTCAATAAATTGCATGCAATTGCATTTCCCAATGTTCTTTTCCCTAAATATTGTAATATTTGTATGTATAAAATAACTTGAGGCTTAGAAAAGAGGAATTTCATGGTCTGGTTTAGAAGTGATCTTGAAATACATTCAAATTTATTGTGAAATAAATTCAAACCACCAGCTGCAAATAAGGGACGAAATACCAATTCACAGCAGAAGACACATACACACCGCGTTTGTCAATCAACACGGGATGTGACAAGAGGTCCTTCATGCAGTAGTTACCAAAGGAAAACTAGAATAATCTTAAATAATGCCTCAATTTAAAGTATTTTCTTTAAATCAGGCAGATGGATAGGGAGATTGAAAATACAGAATGCAAGACAAAACTTCAGATGAAATAAGTATAACCATTATCATGCTCCATATAGACTTACTGTCTTCATTCTGCCAGTGCATGAATGCATTAAGTCTCTACCTCGACATCATGTGTCACATCTTCATGTGAGTTGCACACGTGAAAGCATGCCTTTATACGTGACTGAAATACAAGCTAACAGCAATTCATGCCGTGTAGCTCACTCTTCTTTTGCAATCCATACCACTTGACCGTGCCGTAAGCGCTGTGGCGCAGATCGCCGTTGACATCCATCTCTCTCTATTCCACCTGTTAGCACAATGTTAATAATCAACACAGAATTTAGGCAAAGGCCTGTTCAACACCTGCGAGCCCAGTGCCTTCCCCTGCTAATGACCAAAGGATAGGAGAGTTAGTTACTACCTATACAAGACTCTTTGTGATATCCTCCAGGAGATGCCATCTGGCGGTTCACTTTCAGCTGCGACTCACTAGGGTATTGAACAACCAACTGACCAAGGACTTGAAAGGAGCACCAAAAGACAGAAGAAAACTGGCAGGGGAATGTAATCTCTCCACCAGGTCCCTGGGCTGCAGAGAAAAGGTGAGGAACAAATACAAGTGCACAAGCTGATCCGTCAATGAAGGAAAAAGCTCCTGGTCCAAAACTGCAGTTAGCACAATCTCCAACACTAAGGTGTTCAAAGCAGCTGGCTACCTCTCCAGTGCCAAAGGGGTAGGGGAGAAGCGGACAGTCACAGAAACCTTCCCGCAGCGCAGAAAATGGAATTTTAATGGATGAAAGACATTTTTTCCACACTTTCTTTCCTATTAGCTACATTTCTCAGCCATCCAGAGAGCAAGAAATTAAGAGAAGTTATGCTCAAGCTTTGGCATTTCTTTGTGTCCTGTATCGTTATGGAACGATGATCTCAGAAGACAGACAGACAGAAAACAGAGAAAAAGGGCAGTCAGGAAAAGGAAATCATCTGGGAAACAAGTCTGCAATTTAATGTTTGAAATATTTTGGAATTGTTTTAGCCTCTTTCTGCCTTTATTTCTCTTGTAAACTTATTCAGATTTCACTAGGCCAGAGGGAGACAACCTACTCTGTCTTCAGTTGTCTGAGCACTGTTTTTTCATTGTGTCCTATGGATCAGTGACGGCTGGCAGACGAAGTCCCACAAGGAAAGCAGTTAGTTCTGAGTTCACTTTTTTAAAACCTTAAAGCAAAGAAATGGTCTTTGATTCTCAAGAGGATAAAGGCTAGATCAGAACCTCCACTTGGTATGCAGGTATAGATGTCAGCTCCAATTCAGATAAGGAGATAGCAATGCTTTTACCTCTTTCCTCAACTTCACTGGAAGAAATTTAAAAAGTTCTCTGACAATAACATTGACTTGGTTAATTGGTGTGGAAAACAGGCATTTAGGAAAGAGAGACTGGTTTTTAAAACCAGCTTTTCTGACAGTCTGCAGAAAAGAGTCACAAAAACTCTCTCCATCTCTGTAAGAGAAAAACATTACAAAACCAGCAAATTCATTGCATGGGGTTCATACTGGGAAAAACACATTAAAAATGGGTAAGATTTCCCTAGCTCCTGTAAATAAGAGATGGCCCTCATTTGTACATATATGTATATAAAATATTTAAGTATGTATACACACACGTTAAATATAGATACATACTTTGTATATACACAGAGTATCTCTCTCACTGAAAAAGAAATAACAGTTTAAACGTTTTGTATCTAAAAGAACAGAGAGGAAGAGGTTTTTAATATTCAACCATTCATCTTGACACATACATTTGCAGAGCACCTGACAGACTATAACAAGCACTGTATGATTAATTACTGATGTTGAAGCCTGGTATTAGAGATCCCACCGTACAGAACACGCCATTCTTTCCTGATGCCTTTTTTTTTTGTCGTTAGAAAGTACCTTGTCGAAGATGTTGATTCTGATTACATATAAATCATTAAAATCTAAAGAAGTATTTTTCAAACATGCTTTTAGCTGACAAGTTGCACTTTATATTTCCATCTGTTTCATTGGATTTGTTAGAAATTTTTTTTTTTTTGTACTGTACCAGTTGGTCATTGACAGCGGTGTTAGGTGAAAGACATAGATTCACATATCTATTTGTGTCTTTCAAATTCATTGACGTGTATTTAAATTACCATAATCTCTTTTATTATAAGCAAGAATTTTTCTTTCTTTTTTTTTAACTTTGATTTTTGGATTTTAATCATAATTTCAGTTCAGCTATACTTTATTACACTGAAAATAAAAAGTACTTCTGAAGGACTATCATACAGCACCTTTTAAACAAGAAATTATGCAAATGGCCTCACAAGATTTCCAGTGGTGTCAGCTTTCTCCTGTCCTTTCCCAAGAACTTAGAATAAGTGACTTATTAATAGGAATCTTACAAGGAGTATCTTCAAAAGTCCTACACAGAAAAGTTATCTAAAATACATCAGTATTTCTACTTTAGAAACAAATAAGTCTTTGTTTTGGAAAAAAAAAAAAGTGAGATTCACCATATCCCTTTTATTTGTAAGCCCTGATTTGGAGTAAACATTTTAGAAACATTTATTATGATCTTGCAACAATACAGCTGAAATCAGACTGAGGAATATCATGGGTGGATAGCCTAGAGTGATTTCTCCTGTCAAGGCCTTTTTGGTTTTCTTTATATCTCATGACACAAACCTGTGACATAACAAAAGAAGTAAATCAAGCACAACATTAATAACAAGATAAAAAACTCAAAAAGTGGAGGACCAGGGAGAAGATTCATTCATTAACCCTCCAAATAGGTATGGTGATCCAGGAAGGAGAGCATACCAGAACAACACAGAAAGCACTAGCCAGCCAGAATCAAGCGCGCTGTTATACATTTATTCAGCAACATGACAACACTATGCTATTACAGTCCAATAATTAACCTAAATGAGGAAAAAAGCCAACCATTAATTGTGTTTGTTGGTATATAAAGAGCTGACCAGAATATATGGAGTTTTTTAAGTTACCTGGCAAAACCAAGAAAGTTTCAGTTCGTGTCAACCTAAAACACAAGTCCTTCCTAATTTCATTTTGGCAAGAAAAAAAATAATGTGTCTCATAACAGAGTACTTATTTGAGCTGCAATGCAACACTTCATACTAGATTATCTGTATTAAGAGCAAAGGAAATGGAGGAATAAATTCACGTTACTGCTAGAAAACAGACTGATCATCTCCTCTCCCTCTATTAATAGATGTAAGGTAGGTTGCTCTTCATTTCTCCAGTTAAGGCTGTTCTGCCTTGATTTGAAGTGTGGTCTCTGGAGCAACAGAAGTAAAATAGAACACCATTGCATATCACATTTTACCATTCCTCAATGTGGAGCTATGAGAGAATCACACACTTTTATTTCAGGTAGTTTTTTCTCATGCCACAACAAAAACCTATCTATTTTTAAGTGGGTCAGAGGATTTGTGTCAGATGCTTTGAAAATTGCTTTGCATGGCCTTTTGCCAGTTTTTTTCATGGGCTGCTAGCTTGGAAGAGGATGACAACAGGCGGTTTTTATTCCAGTTCCTTTTTAAGTAAAGATTAATAAAAACTTATTAAGAAACAGAATTACAAATAATTATGTACTTGCATGTCTGTGACTCAAATTCCAATCATTTTTCTATCAAGTCACTGATAAATTGCATGCCAAAGATGGCACAAGCCATACTGCAAAAGCAATACATACACTACACTTCCAAAGATATTACATTCAGTACTCAAGAAGGACTAAAATAAAATCAATGCAGTATAGCAACCATACTTCCAAAAAGCTGAAAAAATGAAAACTTATTTATTCACACTGCTGACATGATTCGTCTTTTCAAATATATGAAGTTTCATGTGTTTTATAAAATAAACCAATGCATTGTCATAATCACAAAAAGCTTTGGATATCGTCATGAAGCAGAGTACTTTGGAGCAGTTATCTTCCTTAGGGCTCTAGGCTTGGACAAGCATGTTCTCATTCTGTTGTACGTATCTTTTATATAGTCTTATATAAAATTCACAGTGAAACAAATGGTTTTGTGTGTGTAATTACACAATATACATAGTATGGTTGCACATTAGTTGTATACTGAGAAAACATTTACTTAGTTGCTTGTCTCTGATCCAATTGTGTCCAAAGTAAATCCAACATGTTTTCTGAATTGTAAAGTACATCATTGAGATCTCAATGGTACCGTATTACAAACGGTCCAATCAAAGCATTTCACGTTATCTTAATCCTTCTACAATCTGCTTGCTATTTTCTTGTGCTGAAAGCCACTCAAGTTCAATCATTGCAAATGCTATAAAAACCTTGTTGATTTATTTGCCCGCTGGGGAAGTCAATAAAACAACTTATGACTTGACATCTAACACATCATTCAGCCAAGAAACAAAAATCCTGACAACCACTCAGTTCAATCCTGAAGGTCTTTACTTGTAGAGATACCTGCTACATAACACTGTGCTTCCGGACTTAAAAAGGAAATACAAAGACATGAAAACCAGCATATATACATAGAATAGAAGAGAACAGAATAGACCAGACCAGCTCAGCTTGGGCCATCGACCACCTTTCTAGGAAGCCCGTTCCAGTGTTTCATCACCCTCCTGGCAAACAAATGCTTCCTACTGTTCAGTCTAAACCTTCCCCGGCACAGCCTTGAACATTCCCATGTGTCCTGTCTACTGGATCTCACGTAGAATGCATCAGCACTTCTCTCTCCCCTTCCCCTCCTCAGGAAGGTGTAGATAGCAATGATGCCACCTCTCAGCCTCCTTCTCTCCAAACTAGACAAACACAGTGCCCTCAGCCACTCCTCACAGTGCATGCCTTCCAGCCCCTTCACCAGCCTTGTTGCCCTCCTCTGGATGCGTTCAAGGACCTTCACTGCGGGCCCAGGACTGCACACAGTACTCAAGGCAAGGCCGCACCAACACTGAATACAGCGGGATGATCACCTCTCTTTGATGCACCCCAGGATGCGGTTTGCCCTCTTGGCTGCCAGGGTGCACTGCTGGCTCCTGTTGAGCCTGCTGTCGACCAGCGCCCCCACGTCCCTTTCTGCAGGGCTGCTCTCCAGCCGCTACCCTCCCAGTTTACACCTGTGCTGGCCATTATTCCTTCCCAGGTGCAGAATCTGGCATTTGGACTTGTTACATTTCATGCCATTAATCATAGCCCAGTGCTCCAATCTATCTAGATCCCTCTGCCAAGGCATCTTTTCCTTCAAGAGAGTCAACAGCACCTCCCAGTTTGGTATCATCAGCAAACTAGCTAAGCGTGCATCCAACTCCTGCATCCAGTTTTTTGATAAAGATAGCTAACAAGACCGGCCATAGAACTGAACCCTGAGGAACATTTATATTCATACATGCATATGAATATGAATTATATATTCATTTATAGGAATATGAGTTAATATATGAAGCATATGAAAATTAATTCAGATATTCATTTTTCAATATATGGAAATAGTGCAGATATCAATTAAATTTAGATTCTAACGCTAACATCCTGGCCAGTCATTTTCACATGTAAAAAGCCTTCTACCCCTATACAGAATTTAAGAGCATTTGTTTTCATTCTTTGCAATGTCTCTCAAGTTCAACCTGAAGCCTGAGCTAAACAAGCACGTTCCTGGCTAGAACTCAATTGAAAACTGCTCAGGTCATACAAAATCTGGTTTGTCTTCCCATTCCAATGCACAAGAACTCAGCACTTCATGCCATAAAACAACCCAACTCCTGAAAGCCAGAGATCTGTGCAGAACAGGTCTGTGCAGCCTCTGGAGTTAGGTGGAGATATCCAATTTACGATTTTATGCATTTTACCTGGCTGATATCCAATAATTCATTTTTCTACTGTTGGATCTTAATTTTTAATAAACATAAACACCTCTGAAATTTATGCTTGAGACCTCAAACAGAAATTAAATAAGATTAGTAGTTTTAACTTACCATGGATCCTGTTTCAACTTAGCAGCAACACGTTAGCAACAAAAATAGTATTAGATAACTCATTATAAAAGACTTACAAAGTAACACGCTCATTATGTGGTAGACAGAAGAAAAAGCATATGTATGCATTTATGCAAAAAACACACACAAGTATAGCACTGCTTCGCTGGTACATGGGATAGATCAAATTCAAATGCATTGTAGCATTGTTGCAGGGAAAGAATAAGAATTCAAAGTCCAGATCCAGGAAGGTAATAAACATATTTCCAGAGAAAAAGGAGTAAGTTTTTTTGCTCTTGTGAGTTTCTGGTCAATATTAGGATTACTTCTATAATTTAGGACTGAAAATTAGTCATCAGCTTGAATGTGAAGTTCCGCTACACCGCTCCAAAACAAGCAATGTCTAAATATTAAAGATTTCCTCTGTAAGACATCCTTTCCAGTCTTACAGCAAAATCTGCTCTTCAAAGTCCGCTATCTATCACTGTTAAGTCAGTGAAAAAAATCATCACAAAAAAAGTTTGGTTTGGGTCAGTGTACAACAGGCAATATTTTGGATTAAATTAAGAGCTGACATAAAACTGTTTCAGGTTGTCTTAAATATCTCATCCAATTAAAAACCAAAACATTCTAACACCCTTTTTTTTCTTCCTTTCAGGTAACAAATTTTATGGAGGAGGAGAGGAGCTTTCTTTTCCTGATTAAATAGTCCCCCCTCACAGATTCAATAACACTATTTAAAACTACAAAACAGAACTGCTCACTGTTTTTCAGCCACAGGTATATGCCAAATTCCACACAAATTAATAAAACTTACTCAGTCAACCCGAACCAGTATCTTTTGGCAACTAATCTATTTGCTTAAGAAATTAAGTAGTCAGCCCTAGTCTTGATTAGTGCAGCAATGTTTCCTCCAGCAGCCCTGTTGCTACCTCTTACAATCATAATGATCAGTTCTCAGTTTGGTTTTTGATCATCAGAGATCCACTTTCTACCTTTCTTTTGTCCTTTTCTTCTATCACACTAAACACTAGCTTCTTTTTCTTTTTTACCTTTATGCCTCTTCATATGTCATCATTTCCCATTTAATGCTGGAGGACAAATACCTGTTTCTGACGACCAAGTGATGCCTGTTTCCTTCATCTACTGCTTTAAACTAGAAACATGCACCTTTGTCAGACCTAATATGCTCAGCTTTTAAATTCCTACTTGAACTCCGCTTTAATATCTAAAATAGGAAATTACTTGATCATAGGTAGGATGTTCATCTGCTGAGCCACAAACTGATCCTTAAATTTATCTTATGAGGAGGATTCTGCACTATTTTCTAGCGATGTTCCTTTTGTTCCTCAGCCTGTAGAGTAGCATGCTGCCAAGAGGGTCCTGGAGGAGCTCCCTGGGCCCAGCCGTGTTGCACTGAGACCCTTTCTTACTCTGGCTTTGAAAGTGGTCAGAACTTGAAGGCTGAAAACAGCTGATTTTTGTCAAATGTTTTTGATCAGAATGCTCTGATGTACTACACAAGATCTAAAACAAACTTTGAGTATGTTCTTCATTAATTATATATACACACACAGAGTTGAGGGCATATATATACACATACACACACACACACACATATACACAACACACACATACACACACATATATACACAACACACACATACACACACACACCACATATACACACACACCACATACACACCACACACACACAACACATACACACACCCCACATACACACCCCACATACACACACATATACACACAACACATACACACACATATACACACAACACATACACACACATATACACACACATACACACACACATACACACACATACACATACACACACACATACACACACATACACACACACACACATACACACACA
>VZSC01003152.1:212536-245036 GCA_013398225.1 Steatornis caripensis | reverse complement strand
GGTAGAGGTAGATTACAGCAAGACCCAGAGCAGCAGCAAAAAAATCAGGACTATGAAGGTTCTCTGCAATGGCAAGAGCATACGGACAGAAGCTTAATTTTGCTCACAAATAAAGCATTTTTAGTACAATACTATGAATAGAGATCCAAGCAGCCTCAAGTTCATGATTTGTAGTACTATAAGAATAAGCATTAAAAAAAAAAAAAAATTCCAGGTAATAGGCAAGTTTGGTCTCTGTAGCTTCTTACTTAACCTCCTACTTCCTCTTTGATTTAAGGTTGTCTTACTAGATGGCAATATAGAACACAATTTTCTTTCACTTCCAGTTTTGCACAGGCTTCACTAGCTTTAGACATCTAAAAAATATGTATGTACAACTGTCATCATGGGTCCTTGCCATAGCCAATGGAAGAATTGCATAGCTTATTAATCTGCATTATTTCAGACATTGTCTTTTGAAGGAGGTCAATTATACCTTTCACTCTGCTGACCATACTGATCAGGGCTCCACCTTCAAAAGCAGAACAGAGCTCAAGGACAGATTTCTTCAATGTATATCTAGCCAGAAGAATCTCATCACATGTACCTGACAGAAGTTTCCAGCAGTGAGCCACTCCTTAGTAAGCATAGGTTTAAACAGTTTGCACTGAAGTAGACTTCTAGGTATTTTTCTTTTTTCTTACCCTGAAGGACTCCCAGGAAATGCTATCAAAATATTAAAATGACTACAGAAAAAACAGGCAGTCTCAGACCTGTATACTTTGTTAAACTACAGACTGACACCAATAGCACTCCCATTCACCTTCTGACACATTCTTCTTAAATCAAGTACTGTGAAGTCACGAGTAATATTGCCGTGGGCTACAGGGAGCCCTTTTCTAACAAAAGGTTTTTTTTTTTTCTAATGAACGTTTATTCTTCCCCATAGGATTGCTCTGTTATTGCTTTCGCCTTTTCTCAAAAGCCTTTTCAGAAGCTCTCCAGGAAAAACTAACAAACTTTCCTCCAAAATCAATCTGTTGAACTGAATTTGCTCTACAGGGGTTTACAATATTCTTCAGTCACAATCAGCCATTATGTTGCTCGGTATTCCTGAAAATACCTAGGAAGTCCAAAGCATTAATAACTATTGATTTTATCAGGGATTTGAAATCATTTTATTTGTTTTTCCAAAATTGTTTCAGTTGTCATAAGACTTATAAAACAATTTTTGACTCATGTGCAGAGGGAAAGCAAACAGCTTGCTAGTAAAACCTAATCTTATACTCTTGGTCCTGACAATTTACTGAATTTTTAATGAACAATAGATGTAATTTTAGAGAACTGGCATCTCTCTGCGTAAAATTCATGAAGAAAAACTGCTGAAGACCAAACAGAACTACTTTATGCACTAAGAGCATATGAGGGTAATGGATATTTGTAACAAACGTTAAGTATAGTTAGATTTACATTTTTGTAGCAAACAGCAACAAACAGGGCCACCACAAACCTTCGGCTATCAGCAAATTATCAACAAATAGCAACGGTTACTAACAATCAATATAGTACCAGTAAAAATCAAATTTATTTAATTAATCAGAAAGACGACCTAATGATCTGAATGAGTATTTGGCCTGCAGCAAAAGACATTTAGAGTTTAGCACAAGCAATTATCTCAAGCTCAATAGCTTTATTATCCAATTACTGTATAGTGAATTTCTCTACACCTTTCCAAGTAAGCAGATGTTCTAGCAGCAGAAACTGCGTACATTAGCAATGAAACAGAGTTCATGATATATTGTACTCAAGGGCACAGAAATCTTTGATTAAGCAAGTATTTTCCTAGCAGCTGTACGACAGGCGGACTAAAAGAGTCTTCACCAAGTCACAGACAAATACCCTAATTTTTCATGGTTTGGAGGAGATCAGTGAGCTGGTAGTAAACGAAATATCAAAGCAGCACATTATCAGAAGCTGTTCTGAAATTAAAAAAACCCTAATAGTTTAGCAACAGACTGAAATATGTTAAGGATAATCTTAGGAGAATTTATATTTTAAAAATTATTCTTGTATCACTCTAGTTATAGTCAATAATTTACCTGAGGTAAGACAGTGTACAGATCAATTGTTAATCCCATGTAGTATTTAGTTGGACCATTTTGAAACGGGTAAGAAGAACTTTCAAACCCAGGTCCCGTATCAAAAAGTGTACCAAAATCAGTATTTACTACTATTCACCAACAAAGAATGATGTTACAAATTGACAAACCTAACACTAGGTATTTTTAAATGGGTAATCTCAAATTCCTTCAGGCCAGAAATAGACAGTAGCCAGGATACACAACTTAATTTCAATTTGTCTGATCAAAGTAGAGATTGTTGGTTCCAAAATCACATAGGTCACGGAGACAAGTATTTCAAGCTGCATGAATTCTCAATGACAATTAAAAAAATTAAACGTATTTCTGTGCTTCTGACCTTTCCTGCTTATTAAGGCTCTTTCTCATTTACACATACCTTTCAAATTCTATAATTAAAAAGGTTTTAGGGAAGTGAAATATCTCAGGGGAAGTAATTACGTTCATATTAACAGCAGTCGGGGACAAAGCAGAAGCCCTGAAGACAAAGGAGTTATCAATACAAGGAAACCAAAGACATGGGTTGCATCACTAAACCCAAGTCATAGCTACAGTGTTTCATCAAGATCGATGATGCTCGTAATGAAAAATGTTCCATCCCCATTTAGCATCCTTATAACCTTAACATCCATCAAAGCAGTAAATATATTATGAAAGCAAAGACTGTATTCAGAGGCTGTGCCTAATGCGACTCTAAAGAAGCATTTTTGTACCGTGAATTACTCTTTTAAATGTTTTTCCTTTCCAGTTTACTCTGATAGAAGCTGTTAAAGTAATGGCAGACGTGTTGGCATATAAAGAGACTTTTGGCAAGGAAGACTGTACAAGTTTCGTTTATATTTATCTTACTTCCTCTTGCACATCGACCATGATTTTAAAGTTTATCTCATTCCTTCCTTTTATGTTTAGAGACATTGATGCCATCCTGTCAGTGCTTTAAAAATAAAATTAGTGGCATTCAATAACTTTTGTAAACAATCTTTAATAAAGGTCTAGATCACAAGTGGATAGTAAGAAGGTAATAAAATGCCTAATACCACTTATAGGTCATGTATTATGACAGTTTATTTCAGCTCATCTAAGCAATGGTATGGGACAGTTAATACCATTCTATATCTCCTTAGTCATAATTTTAGAATTTGTAACATCATCAAAGTCAGTTTTCATATCTTCTTCTAAGTTTTTACATAACCAAAATGTCTTTTCCTTCCCCTTACACGCATATATGAAACCCAAACAAGCCTTACAGGTTTAGTAAATTGGTTTTAAATTAAAAATCGGGCTTCACCATAAATACATATTTCAACTTTTCAAAGGACTTTAAAGGCTGCCAGTATAACATTGCATTCTAGTGCTATGCATCAGAAAACGAGAAAAAGCGCAGGGCTCAAGCATCTCCAATTAACGTTGTCTGAATTGCGTATATCCCACACCCAAAGGCATACTAGCGAAGATAGTCAAATGATGGGTAGTTAACATGCTTGTTAGCAAAAGCAACTAAGAATCACACTGAGTTGACAGAATACACAAGGATGTAGTGGGGTGTATTACATGAGCAAGGGAACACATCCCTCAAAACTAGTTCTGATTGGCTGAAGAGCTGCTCGGTGGATGTCACAAGTTGCCTGAACCTTTCTGCTGCCTTCCATAGAGGAAGATAATCGTGACTCAGATCCAGTCAGGTGTTTACTAGAGGATTTGAAAGAGGAAGCTCTGTGTTACAGGCTTCGGTTGAAAGATTTGCCCTGAAGAGTCAACACTGCATTACGTTCCGCAGTCCTGTCAGGAAACCTGCTGAATTTTAAAAAATTAAAAACTTCAAATGAATAGAACTTTAGCAAACTTGCCAAAAGCTCTCACTCATTTTTTGTTCAAGGATAGAATAAAGGTTTGGGCTGAACCATCTAACCTCAAAGTAATATGTCACATATTTCTGCAGAGTTGTAGACCTGTTAGTCCACACTTCAACATCATGAAGAATTCCAAGATACATGAAGCATGAAAGAAACAATTTTCAAGAACTATTAGTGATTTGGGGTACTTCAGTTTCTAGGTGCCCAGCTTATGTCAGCTAGAAAGAAACTGTTTTTTACAAAAGTTGTGGCACATACCTTCACAGCTGAACTATTTTCTTTTAATGAAAAATTTATGGGAACAGAACAGAATAGAATAGGCCAGACTATCTCAGTTGAAAGGGACCTACAACAATCATGTAGTCCAACTGTCTGACCTATTCAGGGCTGACCACACATCAGAATAACATTTGTTAAATAGCTCAGACGGATACAAAGGTAAAGCTTAATATCTGAAGCATAAAGGAATCATTTCACTTTATCCAAAACACAACATTGCAAGGTTCTGGCATTGGTCTCACAGACTTAGCTGCCAATCACCATAAAATAGGGGAAGAGAAATAATGCCCATACCTGATATCTGGTGTTCAGACAGAAACTCAGAAAACTGAGAGTATCTGTGGATGTCAAAACATTAGTTCAAAGAAATCCTGATGTTTGGTTGTCAATTAAGACTGCCAGAAGAGTTCCATAACCACTGAATTACATACAGTCTGTGGTGAGAGAGGCAATCCTCTCCACCTAGACCATTAAAACAACCTTGCTAAAAAAGTTTAAACGTACAGTGACTGGACAATGGGAGTGATTGATCTCACTGCCAGGCTACAGAATCATTCTCAGAATTGTTCTCTGGACAAGTATTGAAGTGAGATTAAAAGAACACAAAAGTTTCAAAGTATTTTTAAGATGCTGTTTTGAACCAAAGACAAGTTTTTGTACAATCTTTCACATATGCAAATAATGTGAAATTAGATAAAATATTCAAATATGGCTTCATGATTACTCTTGTGGGGTCCCTCCCACAGCAGACAGTCCTCAATAAACTTCTTCAACGTGGGTCCTTCCCACAGGCAGTTCTTCTCAAACTGCTCCAGAGTGGGTCCCTCCCACGGGATGCAGTCCCTCAGGCACAGACTGCTCCAGCGTGGGTCCCCCACAGGGTCACAAGCCCTGCCAGCAAACCTGCTCCAGCCTGGGCTCCTCTCTCCATGGGGCCGCAGCTCCTGCCAGGAGCCTGCTCCAGCACGGCCTTCCATGGGGTCACAGCCTCCTTCTGGCATCCACCTGCTCTGCCGTGGGGTCCTCCACGGGCTGCAGGTGGAGATCTGCTCCACCGTTAACCTCCATGGGCTGCAGGGCTACAGCCTGCCTCACCGTGGTCTTCACCACGGGCTGCAGGGGAATCTCTGCTCTGGTGCCTGGAGCACCTCCTCCCCTTCCTTCTTCACTGACCTTAGTGTCTGCAGAGTTGGTTCTCTCACATATTCACACTTCTCTCTCCTGATGCTGTTGCCCAGCAACTTTTTCCCCTTCTTAAATATGTTATCACAGAGGCACTACCACCATCACTGTTGGGCTTGGCCTTGGCCAGCAGCAGGTCCGTCTCGGAGCCGGCGGGCATGGGCTCTATCAGATGTAGGAGAAGCTTCTAGCAGCTTCTCACAGAAGCCAGTCCTGTAGCCCACGCGCTACCAAAACCTTGCCACACAAACCCAATACAATGTGGCACTTGGGGACATAGTTTGGTGGTGGACTTGGCAGTGTTACATTTGTGGCTGGACTCGATCTTAAAGATCTGTTCCAAACGATTCTATGTTCTAAATGATTCTATGACTCCATGAAAAGCAGAAGTTGCTTTCAGAACACCATATACTGCCCCACACCTCTACGGCATTTAATGTAGTGGTTTACCAGAGAAAGCCCTAGTCATTTCCTGTTCCCATGAAAGAAAAAAAAGACCTTTGACATGTTAAGGTTTGTTGGCTATGGCAGAAGGATGTTATATTGAAATGATCATCCCTAAAATTCAACCGTAGTGTCCATACATACTGTTGAAAAACTAATATTATATGACAGTCATGAACCTCAACAGAGAACGCAGCTGACATTTTCTTTCAGCAGCATACTCTGACAAATTACAGAAACTGAGTTTGAAAGACCAGTCACCGAGGTTGAAATGCCTTGGAGGGAGAGAAGAAAAGCGTTCATCGTATAGTTGTCAGAGAGAAGTATCTCCTGATTTTTATGGCTTTAGACTACCTAAGACCAAGGACACAATCAAATATCTAATGCCACGCCCACACACAGACAATTAAAACAGTTCAAATCCAGTTAAATAGTGTCTCTCTCAATGATTTAGCATTTATTAGAAACTGTGACTGTTCTCTTCACAAAAAAATACACTAAGAAGAATTAACTCAGACTACTTTCTAATTATTCCTCTCTCCGGAATTTTTTGCAAACCTTTCAATTTCTGTGTCAAGAGTACCCTTGCATGCATGAGGAAGGGCTTGTTATACAAATCTAAATTGCTGTGGATTGTAGCTGCAGGGCTGGTTACTATATTCTTCCTCTAATCTCTCAATTAGAGACGCCTTTTCTAATATTAGAAAATTCATACTCTTCACCAATCCTCAAAACTGTAGTGCCAGCTTTTGGGAGATAAATACTAAAATTCCTTTTCTTTCAGACCTCAGCTTCTAGTACACTGCACTTGTACTATGCTGCCTGTCCTTTCACAACAGACTGAAATGGAAATTTATTTGCAGTTTTTCTTTTAAGGAGTCAGTGACCAGCAGTGATACAGAAGCTTAGAACAGACTTCTGAAAATTCAATACCATTTAAAAATGATATTGAAAACATAATGGAAGACAGTATTAAAAAGAAAACTATATGTTCATCTTATTGAAACTTCTAGACGGGCCTACTCTATCTAACAACTGTAACAGCCTAAAATACTGCTCCTTCTTTAAGTCTCTCATTACACTGTCTTCCAGCCTCCCCTTTTGGAACTGCTCTTTTAATCTAGCGTAACCTTCATTTTTCCATTTGACAGCTTCTGTAGAAAGAATAATAGAGCAGAGGATGAAAGCTCCTTTCTGCATATTTGGTACAATTTCAGTGTCCTTCTCCAGCCTATAACACTTAGGAACTCTGTGTGCTTTGCAAGCACTTTTCTCCATACTAGCCATGAAATCTTTCTCTTAGTTTCTGCTCTACTGGATAGGATGGTCTGAATCAGTTAATTTGTAACTAGCACCTAACCAAAACACCTAAATTGAAGACATAATTCAGCATTTTACCAAGGTAGCAAAATTAAGAATCTTACAAATTTAAGTTCCGTATATTACCCACTATCTTGGTGGACAAATTCCTAATTATTCCTTCCTTGTGAAGTCTTAGTGTACCTCCTCCTTTCTATGTTGAGAGTGTCCTTGCATGCATGAGCAAGTTAAGCATGGATTCATTATACCTCGAGCAGCCATTTAGCTGTGCAACGACAAGCATGCCTTACATGTGAAGCTTCTTTAGTATAACACAATTTTCAAAACATTCATGCAACAGTCAATATTCAGGCAAGGCCACTCAAAGAAAATGTCTTTGATAACTGCTATTTTGACCTCATAACAGCTTTCTATATCAGAAATATAATGGCTTCTGTGAGAACTCATATAAAAATGTGTGATTTTTTAAAACAGCCTATTTATTGCTTTTCTGCTCAAAACAGAAATCAGATGAGCCACTTATAATTTAAATATTTTCTTCAGAAGCGGAACTCAGAACTATTCAGACTGGAAGGGGAATAGACAGCTACAAGTAGCTGTGAACTGACTAAAACTATCATACAATTTTACCTACATCAGTTACTGTTGCTTCTAAACATGATTTTGAATAAAGAAATCTGAATGTCTAATTATTGTACCTTCCATGCCACGTAAGTAACTTGGGAGTCCTTGTGAACTTAGGAAAAAAGGCCTACAAGCATGTAATCATGTTTAATGATCACATTACCTAAGTAATAGGACAGATACCTGGACATTTCAAAAAATTAGATGACCCTATGGAACTAGTGGAAGAGATAAACTATACATAGAATATGGTTCAGATTAAAATAATATCAACTATATCTTAGCATTTTATCTATTAAAAGGAGTGCATTTTTATCCCCACTGTAATATGCAGAGTTAGATTTTTCTGGTTTTCATTTAAATCGATAAAATGTTACCACCATTATAAGAACTGCACAGATTCTTAAGGAAACTCTTCAAAGGACTGACAGAACTTTCATTATAAAACAAACTCACAGGGACTGCGAAATACAGACCAGATTGAATCTTATTTAAACTTAAGTACACAAGTTTTTTCATTACAATAGTTTAGAACTGACTCACCGCAGTGTTACGCTGTTTGATGCCATACGCTTATACCAGGAAAATAACCTTTTTATTACAGGATCTAATAGTAACTTGTTTCATCAAACTATAGCAACATCACCTTCCTCATTTGTCAGGGACAGAAAGAAAATGCCATATGCATAGCCACTCTCTACTGTGCATTTGTGGAAATTTGAAGTTTAAAAAGGATGACTGTCTCAGGAGCACTGTGGCCCACTTGCTGTTCCCCAACAGAATACCTGTCCAATTTCCAGCGACATCCTTTATAGCCAACTAAGCCAGACAGTATTTAGAAAACCACAATGAGAGGATGACAGAATTATACAACTGGGTGCTTTTGAAAATCCTATTGCGTGATTATCTCTATCTCTAGGCATCTTAAAATCTGAAAGACAGCCTCCCTGTGCTTCTACTTAACAGCACCCTAATTCATAGAGATATTGTGAGGACATCTATAATTATAAAAAATTAGGACATTTAGCTCTCTTGCCACCCCAACTATCCTAGGTGCAATTTATGACATAGTATGAGGAAAGCTCTTCCTTTCTAAAAGAGCGTGCTAGAAGTCTGACTGTCTTCTGCTTCCTCCAACGCAAGTATTAGGTGGCTTCAAAGGAAGGAACCAGAGAGATTGAATGAAAGAAAATGGTTCCTCATACAACATGCAGTTAATCTGTTGAAATTCCTGGCCCAGAAACCTTGTGGATGCTTAGGGATTACATGGGTTCAAATAGAGACTGAACAGACCAACAGGAAAAAAGGTGCTAAGCACACAGAAACCACCTCAGGCTCTGACAGTACTGAGCTGCAAAGTGTTAAGAGGATGGAAGAGCATACAAGCTTGCTATGTTTTCATGCACGTTTGTTTTCACTCAAAGTGCATTTCAGTCTCACGTACCAAAGCATTCCTATATTCCTGTACAAAGTCACTAACAAAATAACTAACATACATTAAGAATCTTTTTCGCCCAGCACAATTTGTCCTTTCTTCTAAAGTTCTATTTCTATATGCCAAATAAAAATATTTATGGACTCTTTTTATTATTTGGACAAATCCAAGCGCTGTCACATCTACTTCTTGGCATGGTTGTCACAAACACACTAAAAATTAGGATATCAGATAAAACTAAGCACTTTGGCACTGAAGTTGGATTATCTCAGCACTGAATTCATTGCCAACAATGGACACAGCAAGAAAAAAACAGTGTGAAATTCCTGCAGTCGAGTTTAGAAAAGTACAGGTAGCTGTCCACAAACAGGGCATCTTCTGTTGTGTCTCAAAATAAAAGTAGAGTACTTATGCTACGACAACACACAAATAAGCGAAGTAACTGACAAAAAGAGGAGTATTAGGGGAGAAAAGAGAGAAATATCAGGAAACTGCTGGGGAATACTATCAACTCATACGAAGACAAAACTCTTTGTAGAACCATTCTTCAAAACCATGAAAGATATCACTGAGAAAAACCCTGAAATCAAGGAAAGGTTACTATCAACATAACTTGGATTATACAGTTTGAGAGCTCTAGTTAGATTTTCACTATGATTCAAATACACACATATTAGCATAAAACTAATAGATTTTCAGGATGCAAAAGTCAATTGGGATTAATTTAGGTTTTTTGTGGGGGCTTCCCCGTGAAACTGCTGCTTGGATTTTGCTACTTCTCCACGAATGCTACTTGTATTTTGAAACTCAAGGGACTTTAACCAAAACTGTGGCGTGAGTGTTGTGACTAGTGGAAATTATCGCATTTGTAAAATAGCAAAACAAAAGTCAGAAAGATTTTACTGTACTGTAAAATATGTACATCTAATAGAGGAACACAATGGGAGGCTGAACAGATAGGCCTGTAGTTCTGTAATTCTCAGTAAGATATTGGCAAGTCTCCAAAAAATGACAAAAATAATACAGAAGTACTCAATGACCGCATATAAATCTATTTTTATCTCTTTTAGCAGGAGCGTTTTTAAGAGTTGAGATTTAGATGCATGAGGAACAAATATGTAGGAGAACCTAGAATTTCTGAGGTCGTAATTCGTATGGATGCTTTTCCAAAGCCCACTAAAACCAATGAACAAAAAAATTGTTTCAGAAATATTTTTCTCATCACTATTAAGTCACCATTGTTTCTAAGTCACTTAAACAAATTTCCTTATATTCTATCTTTCGGACAAATTTTCTTTTCAAAGAACACTATCTCGAGCAAGTTTAATCCATCTCCAGTGGGTTACAATTGCTCCTCCAAAACTTTTGATGCAAAACCCTCTTAGAAGAAGAAAGTTCCTCATCTCAGCTTTCAGTGCAAGATTACCCTTGCCATGCACCTGAAGTGCAGCTGAGACCAAGCCTCAATCTGTTTCCTACAGGAAGCAGGAAGACAAGAATGGCAGAGAGCTGGGAAGTAAGACCCTGCGAGTGAAATGCAGGTAAACATACAAGTTTGAGGTTAAGCCAAAAGAGAAAGTATCCCATCCTAATCTTAAATTACTGGACGCTTCTATAAAAGAAAAAGAAATAGGGTCTGGACCAGGACAGTCTCTGCACGTAACAGTTCTGAAAGATCTCGTGTCCACCCTCTGCTGCTGGACTAAGATCTCTATGAGCAACTACAGCCATGAGAGGGGCTGAAACAGGATCTCATGGCGCTGTTCAGGAGTATTGCATTAAATGGCTTTCAACCGGATCATTTCTATCCGTTTGCTTCCACAAAATACAAACAATCTCTCAAGAAGCTGCAAGCTCTAACTGCTTCCAAAGAAGCGTGGTAGTTGAAAGAAAGCCAAAGCTGATAATCACTGTACAAGCAGTTACTTCCACACTTCTCATCTGTAGGCTCCATTAACATCAGAAAACTTTTGTATTTTTGTCTGGTTGCTTTTTCTTTTGTATTTCTTTTAAGAGAAATCAGCAATTTAATGCTATTAGTGATGTACCCTCCAAAGCACGTCACCTAGTGCGATGCCAATTTAGAGACTCAATTGCTTGGCGAATAAGTTGAAAAGAAAATAAGTGTTCTGAAGCTGTGGGAAACATAGCGTGCTATCCTGACCATGCTGCTTTTCAGTTTGATGCTGATTTGAGGCTCAGGGGAACCCTTGGAGGCCAAGTTAAACACCGTGCTGAACTAAGCATTCACTGGAAAGTGGCACAGTCTGGATTCACCTCCTGAACTGTTTCAGAACACTTTTGTTCTTTTCAACAGCTCAGTCGTACAGCACGTAAGCTTGGGGGGAAAAAAAAAAAAATTGAACTATAAAGCTGCACAGCGGTGTAACAAAGCTCAGCACAAGCCGAGGCAAGATGACCCTAGTAGGTACAAGGGGAAAATATACTTTAATAGGATTTGAAATGCACTGAATAAATCAAGAGCTATCTAGGCTCCGGTAAATTTAGATCCTGCCCTCTAGATTTTGAGATTTCTTCACCAAAACTTCAACAAAATTTTACTTCCATTTAAGATATAAATACTCTACAGGCTAAAATAAGACCTGTAACAAAAATCACACAAATCTCAGGGCATTTCAGAGCTCCACCTCTGGTCAAGCAAACAGCAGGGCAGGGATGGCAAGTCATGCAAAGAAGTTACATATGTTTATTGCTGCATTTCAGCAATATGCTGGATGTGCTGTTTGCATGTATTCTACAAATCAAAAGGTCGCGTTCAAGAATTTGTCTCAAGTGTTACTCTCCTCCTTTTCTCAAGACACAAACCTACTATATCACAGATAACTGCTGTCAAACAATATTACTGAAAAGCAATTTTTCAAGGATATTAACGGCTAAATATTGCATAATAGCTACCCAGACTACAGATCACAGCTGCGTCAAGGCACCTTTGCACTAAAAATATATACACTGACAACAAATATGGTGGAGCAGTCTAAATGACCGACCTAATAGATAGGTAAAGATGTGACAGACAGCAGGAAAAAAACGTGAGATAGGTTACAGACTCAAGATAATGTGAGGAGCCCCGTAATCCTGTGAGGGAACACGGACCCAAGAAATGCAAGATTTGCTTATGATGTCAGGAAGGGATGTCACACTTTGCTTTGTACTTGTTTGCCAATCAAGTACAGGTTGCAATCTCCATGAAAGAAAAGCAAAGCACTTGAAAATGGACTTTGACAGCATATACCAAGGTTAATGCACAGAAAGAACCCAGCGCATATGTGCTTGGGGCACAGAATAAATCAGTCTGACTGATTCGCTCTAAACCTGTTCATGCAGGTATCTATCTATGAGTATGTCTCTGACCTGCTCATGTAAAAACCAAGTTCTAAACAGAATTTGGTGACATCTGGATTTGTCTACCAGCACTGGCATTTATTATCTATTAACCAGTTTTAGGCATTTATTTATTTATTGTGAGCAGAGATATTTGAAAATTACTTTTTCCATCACGGTTGTTTATCTTTTCAGGCCATACACTATTTGCACACTTCTAAAAACACAGATTATTCATGCTTCTATGTATATAGCCCTTGAGAGCCATTCCTTTCTACCATATGCATTTGTGTGCTATTGAGAAATGCAATTATAAAATGCCCAAATCATTATGATGTATATTGACACACTCAACAATATGTTTGCTACGCGTAGTCTAAGCATTAATACTGAAAATGCTGATACTATTTTGGGTATTTTGATAGTCTACAAATGAAAAACTTTCTTGATAGAAAGAATTCTGGTTTCTAAAGGCAACGATAACTTGCATTATGGTCATCTTAAAATCTAGCACTGCCAGCATGCTATCAGTTTTCCATTAGGCATTGGTATCTCAGCTACCGTATAAAGAGCAGGATAACAATTATTACCTTCGTGGTATAAGGCAGTCTAGCTCTGAATAGGAAACAAAAGCAATTCTGAACAAACAGAGTCTGGGGAACTCTGCGATACTGATCTCACATGACCCTACCACAGCTAGTATTAGCATGCACAGAACCAACATGTGTTTCTGTTTTAAGATTATATTCCTGAATGCTGCTATATGGCCCAAGTATCCCATGCCCTTGTGACGCTCTCAGATGCAATTTGTCTTCTCACTGCCTCTCATCCCCTGAAACCGTAGAAAGGGAGAAGAGCTATAAAACAGGCTTGAGAGTTGACTGGAACCTCTCCGACAGAGGCATCTGTCAAGAAGGATCACTGCCATCCAGAGAAGAAACTGCCAGGGCTGCTGGACTGTCCCTGATTATTTTGGCTTCTGTTGCTACCATCACAATAAAGGTAAGGGAGATGAGGAATCCCACCACGCCAAGCCCGGGGTTCCCAATAACTGGAAAGAGGAAGGGATCGTAGAGGGCTTTCTCCTGGACACTCATGCCACGTACAGTGGAGGCGTTTTCCCCGCAGACCCTGCCACATTTCCTGGGTAGAACGTGACTTGTGTGTAATCAGATCAAAAGCAGCGCAGTTAATCACAGCACGGAAAGGAGCCAAGACCATCTGAGAGAGATCAGTGGCTGAGCAAGGAAGAAAACCAATGTACAGCTGGACAACAAAAGGGGAAAGCAAGAGTTCTGGAGCTAGACGAGCCTGCTGCAAGCATGTGAATTCTCAGGTGATTGTATGAAGTGCCATTTTTCGAGTTTATCAAGTCTTAACATCTTCTCTTTTATTTCTATTTAATTGTGTTCAGCTTTCTGATTTCTAATACTCACTGCTATAGAAATGACACAGTGTTCAATCTTAATTCTTGAATGAAATAAGTTTTGACTGCTACATGAATATAAAAAGACACAGTTTGCCTGACCTTGGAGCTAGACACATCACTCCTTTCAGAAAATGTTGTTGTCCCCCACCCCCATAGTAAGGGATATTTGGTTACAGTCTAGTGATACTAGCAGGTTTCATAATCCATTTTACTGTTTCCTGGAATACCACTGGCTTAATTTTAACAAAGTCAAGCAGATTATTCCAACACGTAATACAGCCGTGGGCACCACAAGGCAAGTTCTTTCCATCACTGAGCCACAAAACAGGCAGATCATTACACTGCTTCCCAAAAGCTTCTATCCAACTTTAAAACAAAACAACACAAAATCCTAAAATAATCAGTTCTACAGTGTTCAATCCGCTGAAAGATGAGGATTTCATTTTCTTGGACTGAAAGGTGCTTTGTGATTTCCTGTGTGTTCCTGCAAGTACCATTTGTCAGAAATCTCTGACAATCTTTGAAGTCTTTTCCTTCCTTTGCGAACAGGGAATAATTAGCAATCATTATTTTAAGCAAATATAGCAGAATCATCCCTTTCACAGAATACATATGAAATACAACAAAAGAGTGCAAAAAGAGAGAGCTTTGTTGAAAACAACATTTTAAACATATCAAGATCACTCCTGAGGTCTCCAAGAAAACAAAACAAAACAAACAACAACAAAACTATAAAACCCAAACCCCACCAACCATAAATTCAAAGCATGCTAAAAGGAATTGGAGATCGTTAGCAATACGGTCAACTATGATTGCTCTAAATATATATTGGATTGACAATGTAGTTTACTTGTAATTTATAAACAAAAAGAATGCAAGTCACCTGTTCCCTGAAATGTGAGTAGCCCTGAGAGAATGCTCATAGCTCTGCCAAAAATATAAACAGCCTTTGAAAGCTGCTTGTTAAAAAAAGGGTAAAAGGACATTTGCAAATAAATCTTCATAGACAGACTTCTTCAGACAGCTATGTACAACTGCTCTAACTTATTTATAGAAGG
Source organism: Steatornis caripensis (assembly GCA_013398225.1). Classification (NCBI taxonomy): domain Eukaryota; kingdom Metazoa; phylum Chordata; class Aves; order Caprimulgiformes; family Steatornithidae; genus Steatornis; species Steatornis caripensis. The sequence goes on along the minus strand of VZSC01003152.1, from coordinate 229,953 downwards.
TTGCTTCATGGTCACAGAAATACTAAGTATATTAACAGTTGGCAAAGCATTGCCCTGACGCTTAAGTCAACCGAACACTGCCAAAGATGGGCCTGTAGTATTTAGGCATACACTTTAGCAGAAAACCATCATTTTGATTACTGTGTCAAAATTAAAATAAATTTAAAAGGGGAATGTGAAAGGCCTTCTTTCTCCCTGCTCCCTTCACACCGCCACCCCAAAACCACTTGTGCTAGAGATACCAGCAAAGCCTTCCTTTCATCTTTCAGAAAGAAAATAACAAAGAAAACCATTAAAACTTCCCTAGAAGAAAGGGCAAAGCAGGAGTCCGGGAAATAGGTCACGCTTTGGAAGACTGAGGTTCACAACAGTAGTCTATCTACCTCTTGGAGTTCCTCAGTAAGCTACTTATGGCCAGTTTCAGAAAGATAGTGAAGTGTCTCCCTGTGAAATCAATGGGAACTGGGTAGTGGGATCCCTTTGAGGAGCTAGTACTCAGTTTCTTTGTGCCTCACTCCCCTACCTGTAAAAAGGAGGAGATACCACTTTCCTACATCACTCACATGCTGCGAGTTTGAATATTTATGGACTGCAAAGAGCTCAGATGCGTTACTTCAGATAATCCCAACAAAGCAGTAAGTGTGCTGAATCATATCTCCTCCCTTTCACACAAAAAATAAAAACATAAGCAAATACAGAAATTATTACTTACGGAGAAATCGCACAAAACACTCCTAAATATAACTGAACAATATTTAACAGCACTGGCCAGAAATGAAAAACCTCAGAACTCAAACTTTCACTTGGTACAAATGACAGATTTTTGCACAGTCAAGGCATCCTGAAAAAAAGGCAATCCTTTTCCCCTTTTTGCTTTGGAAAAGTGATTCATTTTTTTCCCTATTCATAAATTTGTGAAGGATGCCAGTTACTAATGAGCTTTAGCAGAATTCAGTAGAAAAACATATACGAACTCTCTCTATGGTATTCTCCCCTTCAAAAACACACTTAAGTAACTATTACGACTACATAGCTTTTTTTTTTCAGACACCAAATAGCTTACTCTTGACCTCATGCTATAAAAATTAATTTTCCTGCACTATTCTGAAAGAGGGAGAGAAAAATTACACAGTTTTCTGAACTTCATTTTGCTTATTACTGTTCCAGCTTCACATGGAGTTCAGATTTCCTTCTCTAAGCAAAATGGTAATGTTCAGTCTTCTCCAATGCAACAGCCCTCTCCAATATAAACTGCCTGAGTATCTAGAAACGCTCATGGTTTTCATTCCCTTTACCTGGAGCAGTGAGTTCCTCTTCAAGTACATCGAAACTAGCAGATAAACCCTTGGCATAAGGGTAGAAATGCGATCAGGCAAATTACCCCAAGGTGACTGTCATTTCTTTGCTTTCTAAAAATTATGCTGTTGGCTTGAGATACTCTCCAATGCCATTATGCTTGCACTGATTTTCTTGTCCCCCGTAGAATTTCCTAAGTATTTGCAGAATTCACCAAAAAGCAAAGTTGCCTATAGCAAAGTGAAATTGCAAGAGCTAGTGCTGTGCTGAGAGTTGTACCATTTTAACAGTGAGGGAGAACTGTTCCAATTTAACAGTAGAATATGATGAAAAAAATATCCATTGAACCACTTCTGATTGCTTCTCCTTGACAAGGACACTTTCCCTGAAAAATTTAGTTTTCTACTCCCAGATGCTCCTACCATGGAACCATTAGTCTCAACAGTTATTTTTCTCTACTGGTTTGTTCCCAGAATTGCTCACAAATTCTTCCCCAACAAGAGAATGAACAAGACAAACTTCACCCTGAAATTTATTTATGTAGCATTCTAACATGTTACACACAATACTCACCTTTAACAATTTCTGTTTTACATTATGACAATAGAGCATGATAAAATATATTGTAAAACTAAAAAGAACAATGAAAAAACAAGTCTGACTGGCTTCCATTCAACTTTGTATTTAACTAATAATCTTGTATTCAGTCTTGCACATACTCATTTATGACTAGCAATGCTTTGACATATTCAGTGCAGAACACATGAAGAATGCGTCTTGTGTTATTCTTTCCTTTCATTTTATATCATCATCTCTTGTATTTGCATATAAAACAGCAAATGTGTTTAGTCCCTTGTGGAATCAGAAACACTGTACAAATATTCCACATCCTGCTGGCTGTTTCTACCCAAGCTGTGCTAATGCTGACAAACCCTTTGAAGTTGCTATAGCTCTGGGAGAAACAGACGGTCTTTCCAAAAGAGTCAGCATTTCAGAAAAAAAAAGAAAAGACGACGATTATTTTTTCTTGATTGCAGCCAAATTACAAAACTAATTTCTGATTTAAATCTGCTGGTTCTTCTCCACTCCCCCAAACACCAAGTTTTTAATACAGACAACCTTGGGCACTACTGCAGTGCTAGTAAAGCTCAGGATGAAATCCCAAAGATGCTGGGATGTGCTCGATGTCACTCTATTCCAGTAGAAACAAGCAATCATTTAAAATCCAACTAAGAAAAAGCAAAAATAAATTTTATAAAACTTTCTTCACATATTAGATACGCAGATCCGATAAATAATAACATATCAGCAGTAGTAATCTATTCTATTCTGCCAATTTAAGATTAGTGCTTTAATATATTTTCCAGAGTTTTATCTAATCCTGTTCTAAAAAGTATTTTCCACCAATTTCCCCTCTAGTACTATCACAGAACTACATACATTTCAAACCATCTGAGCTTTATCTGAAGTTCATGTTATCTGCACATCGCAGTCATTCATGGTTAAAAGTATAATCTTAAAGGCTCTTTTAAACTTCTTTCAAACTTTAGCTGCTCAGATAAAATCACAGATGGAAATGTTATTTCCTTCCCTCACTTTTCTGTATTATGCTGCTTGGATGGGATAGAAACCTCAAAGCCACTGCTCACCTCCAAGAGTACAGCAGCAGGCTATGCAGAGGCACAGGCTGCTCAAAGCACAACTCTTGGGTGCTCCATGGACACCCACCAAGTCAAGACAATCTCTCAGCACTCTTCGAAAACAATCTCATCTACACTAATGCTGATGGATCAGAAGCCACCTATATTAAAGACTGCACCGCCGCAATTCACGTGTACAGGACACCACATTCGGAGGCTGTCGTGCTAGTCAGGATGAATGCATAGCGAACAAGGTGCACACAGAAATGACGTTCAAGAGCCTGAGTAAAAACCATAATCCTGAAGTAAACCACTAGAGGACACAAAAACAAGCCAAAGATTCTAGGCCAAAATTGCTAACGTTTTCCCATCACTAAAGAAACTAAGATGTTAAAAATACACTAGGTTAAGAAAGAGGTTCCACGCACTCTCACACCTACACGGAAGAACACAAATGCTTATTCTTAAAACCAAGCAAGACCAGCAAAGGTTGCAGTGAGCCATCTACAGGAGGATTTTGCCCTCCCCTCTACACTACTAAAAGCACAAGAGTGTCAGTTTGTACAGGCGAATGTCAGGCGACTCCTCTCCTTCATTCTGTTCCCTATCTGTTCTCCCCGGCCCTCCCCAAAGCATGATGATACTGCATGGGGAATCCCTCTGCAAACAAGAAGCCAAAGGGTCCATTTCCGTGGGAAGAGAGCCCCTCCTGGGGAAGGCAGCATGGGTTGGGATGCAGGTGCAGCTCCTGGTCAGTCTCTTACTCTACTCTACAGTCAGAAACCATGTGCATAATAATAATCTGGGCCTCTTCCATCACACAACTTCCACACATTTCATGGAGCTATGCCTTCCCTATGCAGTGCAAGAGATTGCTAGCTCTGCAGAGAAACCAAATCTTACACGGTTTGAGGACAAAATTGCATCCTTACACGCTGCACTGAATCCTACACTAGGCTGAGTTTTGGGGCCATAAGAGAGATTTCAAACTCCTGCTGTCAGAAATGCTCTCTTTTGGTAGATAAATAAGACTCCAGAGCTGTCAATCTGGCACCTCATGCAGCATCAAATTTATTTTTTAGGAAAGTTGTAACAAATGTAATGTGATCAGGTACTAAATCAATCATCCAGATTTTTGGCTGCTATGGTTCACATGCTAAGCTGTTATCAGATAGCTGGTTATGAAACTAAAGTTTTAACCCTTAAGCTCCACATGAGAATAACCTCATGGACACATGAATAATGAGGCCTGAAGTGTAGCCTATTACATTGTACTACTGCCAGTGTAATTCTACAAATTACATTTATCTTTCATGTTCCTTACCAAGTGGAAAATGTAACCCACGGGAAATAACGTAAACGTTAATGTCCTTGCAAAATTCTTCAGATCTACTTTTGAAAAGCCCTCAACTATTTTGCATTGGATCTTAACATTTTTGAGCCCCTTTCTGCCTGTTTCTTTCACTTCTGCATCAAAAATCAGAAGTGTCATGCTTTAAAGAAAATGCAAGGATATAAGACAGAGGAGGATGGCAGGGAATAGGAACAAAGAAGTTGGCAACTTCACAATACGATGTACTTTTTGCCCCCTTCGATGCCACCTCTTCTTTAAGATTATTGCTGTTTGCTGATAGAGGACTGTGTCCTATTAATAGCATGGGAGATTGAAGCCAGTCAATGCAGGAGGGTGGACAAAAAGTAGTGTCCAAACTAGGATGTCAGCAGAGACCAGTAATGAACACAAATGTGCCTGGAGCCTCCTCAGCTGTCTCCAGCTCTACAGAGCAGAGCAGCAGCTCTCTGCAGCTTCCTCACTGTAAACGTCTGGGAAGGAAGCAGCGTTTGCAGGTCTTGTGACCACCTGTGCAGCCACAAAGAAACACAGTACAAGGTGCCACAAACACGTAAACGTTTTCTGTTCAACCCGTTCTGATCACTGCTCGTGCCTTCCATCTGCTCCTCCAGAAAAATTAGCCATAAATCAACTCTTGCCTTATCAACTGCAAGCACAAACTGCACCAAAGCTTATAGAAATCAACAGAAAGGTATCTGGCGTCCAGGCAAGCCCGTTATGGCTTCCTTGTGACATCTTTAATTTCTAAGCTGGATCTGGATCTGAGTTAACATTAAAATAGTTTCGTTGTTGTAATAGCTGAAAAATCACTTCTTCGAAGAGCCACTTAATATTTTTACACCGCAAACTGAACTCGATGGAATGCAATTTGTCTTTCAGAAGTCAATGCGAGGCATTGCAATGTAAGCTCCCAGATACAAGAAAATGTACTGTGATACATGTTGAAATCTGTTAAAGGTAAAAACTAGATGCGTTTTCATCATTACGTTTGAACTTTAAAAATGTCTGATCTACATCGGTAAGCATGTTAATTTTAAAATACCGTCATGTTAAAGGCCAAAAAATAGCAAGAGGTTTCAGATCTTTTTTAAATCTGAGCACTGTTTATCCTAATGCACTGAATGAGGCAAAAGCCCTGAGGAAAAACAAAACAAAACAGAGGCTCATAAAATTAAGAGGTAGCATTACACAATGCATGCCAATGAGGCGCAAGCAGAAGGTACAAGTTGTCAGCAGAGATGTTACAAATCTATTATTTCACAGCACATCAAAGCCCCAGCAACAGTCAGAGACTTAAACAGTGCCAAGTGCTCCTTCGTACATTGACAGCAGAAGCCACTCTGGAAAATGCCTGTATTAGCTCGCTTCCTACCCATCCTGCATACACTCACATTCGGTTCCTTTGAACAAATCTATGCACCTTTTTTACACTGAGACCCTTTGTGAAAGAGAGCTATTACTACTGTTGCAGCACTGGTTGTAAGTCACCCTTTTCTGCTAGCCCAGAAAAAAAAAAAAACACCACACAAATTCAGGCATAAATAAGAGCCAACTTTGGAGATATTTTTAGAACAGATCAACTGCCACAGTTTACATTGATTAACTCTGTGTGTTTATTGATTGACTCCATAGGTCTTTACATCTTTAGTAAGCTGAAATTAGTGTTTACGGACAGGCACACATTCAGTTAAGAAGAAATACTAGAACCAAATGTAAAATTAGACTTCACAGACTCCATGTCTGACTTAAGCTGATCATTATTTCTGGTATTACGGTTAAGTGGAGAGCTAGTTACCATCTGACATGTCATTACAAGCAATGAAAGCAGGCTTCAAACTAAGAATCTTACATATAGCAATCAAACTGGAAAAAAAATACAGATCATCCATAATCGTCCATTCAAGTCAATAAGAGAAGCTAACACTGAAATATCCTCTCTTAGGGCATCAGCCCTCTCTTTCAAGAGCAGATTCCCTTATCACCAGATTAAAGGGGATGAATATTTTCTGCCTACAGATACGAATTTAGGGGTTTGTTCCACTCTAAATTATTCTTATTTGTCAGATATTTGTTTACAACAGCCCTTCCAAGCTGTATTCTACTTGGCAAATGTTAATGCAAAGACCATGAAACAGATTCAAACAAATCAGAAAGTAGCAAGTATTAAAAAACAAACAAAAAGAACCCACAAAAAACCAACCAGCAATTATATCGTTGAACAACAGTTAATGAATGTTCTGGTTTTATTCTCTCTCAAAAAAAAAAAAAGCAGTAAGGAAAGAAGTCTTCTCCTGTACCCAGGTTTGCCTGAGGTTTTGGGGTTCTTACGTTCACTCTCTGGAGCTTTCTTTAAAGATTGCACTGCTGGGAACACACCTAAGTAAATTCAGCTATCTTCTCAACGCAAGGAGATGTAATGCTTTTGTCCTCTGTATCGCTCTAGCTGTTGGACTCACCCCTGGGTCATGGCAGAAACTCTGAACTCATAGCACATCGCACTCCACTGGCAGTCTCATGGCTTCACTTCTGCCAGCCCATACAGCAGTTTCAACTTGCTGTTGCCACTAAATCACAGGGCTCTGCAGGACCATCTGCACCAAAGCAGAGTTTAGGAACACCTAGGAAAAATGTCCTCAAATATGTTGATAGTGGCAGAATATTTCTGTTGAAAATCCAGTTTGTCTCATTTTCAGTTGTTGAGGTTGTTTTCTTTTCTTCTTTCTCTTTTTTTTTTTCTTTAAAACAAAAGAAAATAATAGTGCTAAAGCTAATGGATAGCAGTGATCTCAGATAAGGACCCCAGCACATCACAGAAGAGCAGGAACGCAACAGCATCATTGCAATGGATGCAGAATAAAATCAGGTGCCAGAGCAAAAACCAGACCATAGTTACTATTAGGAGAATACTGAACTAGAGATCTTACAATATCCAATAGCCTATAACTGCATCAACAAAAAATGAAACTGTCTTGGCATACAGAGGAATAGCCGAACTCAAGGAAGACCTACAGCGCTCTACAGTTGTGCTGAATCAACATGTTAATCTCATAAATCATGGTACAGAACTACATGTAAAGCCTCAGAGCATGGCAACCACCGTCAATTTAACTTCCTTCCACTTTCTAGCAGAAGTGAAAAAGAAATTTATTTAATTTCAATTAAAAAGGCTTTTGATACTTAGCATAAGCACATAATTATTCCTCACATTTAAGAAATCAAGCAATTCGATGAGGGAAAGATGGGAAAACCCGTACCAAGTTATTCTATAGCATTTTTGGGGGAAAATATTTTCTCAATCAGTTTGCTAGAAAACAAAGGAAGGGAAAGATGCATGTATTTGTCAGTTGCACTAAGAAATTCTTAAGCTTAATCAAATGTTTCTCTCAGAAAAGCCGTTTTACTACATGCAAACTGCAGATTTGCAGTAGGCACCCTGAAAGACTTCTCTAAATATAGAATCAGCATACCTAACATAGAAATAGAACTGTTACCACACGTAAATATATTGCAGTACATTAAAGTAGAAATTACGAGGATCATACAGGGCAGTAAAGGGTGAATAAGGTGGACAGAAGAACTATCCCATGCTACGTTTAATTTTCCAGTGATATAGAGCCCATTATATATCCATATCAGTGGTATAAGTGAGTAGGTCTAAATTATGTCGTAGTTGAAAAGTAGTTCCTGAATTTAGACTCGGGAACTGAATGCTCTCCATAGCCTTCTGACAGCAAGAAACTTACCCAATGAATCACAGCCTCTCTGCCAGACACTCTAAATTGGTCAGAATTTGGCATTAAAATTCAAGTTCTAGAAATCAAACTAGACTTTTTCAAAGATGCAAAGAATTCATATATCTCCCCTGAAACCAATGAGAACAAAGGAGTTTAGCTGGCTTTCTAAAAATAACACACTTATCCAGTCTAGACATGGGTGTAGGAACGCAAACTTGAATAATTAAAGTGAAATTTTGGTTAACAGAGACATGATTTCATCCTTATGGGTTTTTTGTTTTATTTTCATCAAAATCTTTACAAAGCCATTTAACTGGGGGATATGTAGCATACCTGACTGGATATGATACTGAATCCAGGAAATTATTTTACCAATATCTCCTAATTGTCAGCCGCAAGAGGGCCATACATGGGGACAGGTAAACAAGATTATCTGTGTGAAATAAACCTGTTGTATAGTATTATGAAGTATTTCCAGCTCAACCAGCTGGAAGTATACACTTAAACTACTTCATATCTGGGTGGTATGATTCAGGGAGTCCGCAACTATGGATAAAATTGTTTCTAAAACAGGAAGTGAAGTAATAATTTTTAAAGCAGCCATCACGCTGGAAGGACAGTCAATAGTTTATACTAATTTTAAAAATACAAATGACATTCTGCATTGTACAAGAATCTTGATGGGAAGCAAAGATGTGACCTTCTGCATAACATCCTTTTCGAAAACGGAACTGCTTCCACAGACATGGTGTGAAGTGCTACTTGTCACGATCCTGGTTTCAACACCATACCATAAATTCCCAACGTCCCATTAGGGGCACTCAATCCATTTTCTTTTAACCAGAATAAAGTAGTTACGACATCAAATCTGTTCATGCTTAAAATGAAAATAAACAAACACAAAACATCCCTCCCCTTTTTTTTTTTTTTTCTCCTCTGTGGCAAATACTGCTAAGCCACACGGCTCTACACGTGAACCGTTGTCAACAGGCTGCTCTGAAGCTGAAGTTCTGGATGACAGGCTAGACAAAGTGATCCACGATGAGTGTTAGAGACAAATTGAAGAATTCCCTTAATTATTGACATGCTGGAATTGATAGCTTTGTAAACCATTCCAATGTACTTTCTTAAAATGTATTAAGCAGAGATACAAAGCCTTCGCTTTTTTTTTTTAATGTTCTGAATTGTGGAACTGCAGTCACATCTTTCCCTTTGAAAGAATCCTTTGTATGCCCAAACTCCACAAAGAATAAGGCAACAAATTCAAAAGAACAGCTGAAAATGTCTTGTCTGATTAACTAAAGTTGTCACTGAAACTCATCAGCATTCCTGAGAATACTGTCTCCTAATTTAAAAAGCCCTGCAGCAGCACTAACTAAACACCTCTTTGGTATCCCTCCTCAACAGAGGTATATGGCAGGCTATACAGAAATCCAGCTCTTACAGCAAGCCAGTCGCGGCCAGCTGTTCTGCCATATTCCCAACATAATAACAGTCCACAGAAATCAAAAGGAAAACTGGTATCAGGGCTCTATTTGGTGGAAACAAAACCAAAAAAAACCAAACCACAAAATAAATGAAAACCCGCCTCTCCAACCCTCACTAAACTATAACTAGAATTAAGAAAGAAGAAACAAAAAAGTTCAAACCTACAAGAAGGCGACTGAACAAACCCCTGAGCAAGCCTGCGCTGCAAGGCAGGCGTTACCTATGCTGGGCTCCTCCAGCAGCTCCCACCATGGTCCCCAATCACCCATGCTGTAGAAACATGGAAGCAGCCTCAAACTCTTCTGGGCAGCACCCCCAGCCTGGGGGGGCAGGAGGGTGGTGGCCCCAGCTCCAAGACACCCACTGCGAATGGGTGTAAATGCAACTATCTTGCCCTGATCCCTCCATAGGGGGTTATAAAACTCCAGTTTCGAAACGATGCATGATATTCCTCTGATTGGCGTATTTTACATGCCTTCAAAAAAAGGCTGTGGATTTGTACTACTTAGGTTCAGAAAAACAGCTCCAGAAGTATACGTTTCCTAATCGCAGTTAATACAAATCAGTTATTTTACAAAAAGAAATGCCAAAATAATATCCCAGTACACTGACATGCAGCAACATAATATTTCAGATTTTTCAGACAATTACCTTAAACACTTCCTGCTCTGCCCAAATTAATATAAGCACATACAGAAAATTAACCGGCTGATGCATTGTGGAATACAGCAAGTGGCAGTATGTACTACAAGCGCAGATATTGTGTTTCACTTCTCGAGACGATAATGTGATTCCCGGGCTTTCACGACAGTTTACTAAGTCTGCCAAAGGACTGCGAGTCTGATGGTAGGGATAAGGTAATTTTATTACATTAAACTAATAGGAGTAATAACACAATTTCCAGTATTTTTACACAGATTTCAGTTTCACACTACAGTGTAGAGCAGAATGGGTAATATTGCAGCTCTAACAGGATTTATAAAAGCACATTAATAAATGCTACCCAAAACACTAGAGTTAAATCCGGTACCCATTCAGCACCTACACTATCTTCCTAACAGAATCGTGAACGTTCTTTTAGACAGCAAGAGCTCAGATCTATCTTCAAACTTCAAAAATCCATTACTGCTCCCCAGCGATAAATTGGTAATTGAAACAGTTGGGTTGGCACACAAATAACACTCTGATGTCAGATAGCCTCCCAACTCTCAAAAACATGAAAGCCTTTAAGCTTCATCACTTTAACATACTCTCTGGAGAGCGGATACAGGAAATCACCAGGAAAAAAACCTGGTACTGGCTTCAACTGCACCTCAGCAGAACCCCTTCAAGTTCCACAGTATGGAAATTGCTTGTGCCTGGTGCTGCTACGGCAGCCCTTCGGTGGCTGAGGGCATGTTATTACATTTAATTTGCCCATGTACAAAAACTAGTTCTGCAGCTGCTACTGTAATTTAAACTTACAGTGTCAGACTTTTAGTTTTTGCATTTTAACACTGTTTGTCTGGATTCAGAAAGAACAAAGAAAAGTGAAAATCATTATTTTATTGTGTCTGTCAGTGAGCTAGGAAAAAAAAAAAGAGGAGGGGGGCATTTGATGTATTCATTTCACTTTCATTCCAATAAAATGTAAAACACTCCTAATCTTGACATGTTAAGATAAAATAGTTAAGTATACGTGCCTAAATAATTTGAATGTCCAGCAATACAAAACAGGTAATATTTCAAACCTGTATTATCTTCTTTTATGAATTGTTGCATAGACTGTATTAATATTAAATTACCGTGAAGTCTCTGCATACTTACACTTGTTCATATTTCTAAAGAAATAAAAGTAGCTTGCCTTGGTTTTGGAATTTAATAGCGTAAGATACTTGGCAGATTTATCTTCAGCAATGTCTTTAAAGACATACTGCTTCTCTCAGCCTTCTCCACATCTGTAATACATACCACAGTGCCCTCTCATGGATACTAAACACCGAACAGGAGAAACAGTGACTACCAAACCTGTGTGCGATCACATCATTTCATCCAAGATGTAAGAGGTTAGTAAAAAAGCTATGACAATCGAAGAGTTCAAAAAAGCAGCTGACTGCTAACTGACATCATTTGTTACCGAAGTGTTCCGCTTCGCATCCACAGTCATTACTGAACTCACAACATGTTAGGTAAAGGCAGTGTTTGAAAACTGTTCTGAGGTAGTCATCCATGGCCAAATCTTCTCCTCAGATATTTCAGTATCAAAATCATCTCCACAACTTTCTCAAGCTATTCTACTCTCTTCCAAGAGAGTGTCTTCATATCAAGTCCCAGCTATTCCACAGTCACCTTCATTTCACACTCACAGGTAGTGTAATACAACATCCAGGCTGTTGTCTTTGCCGGGAGACACTTCAGGAACTATTCCAGCAATAAGTTGTATCACCACAGTTACTTTGGAGCAATAAACAAATTTGGGGTTTTTTTTAAATTCATCTTCTCAAAGTGCTAAAAGGACTAACACACCCAACAGGAAAACAGATTATATTTATCAAAACTGTGCAAACACTTACGATGGAAAAGCAACATATCTAGTTGCGTAAATACTATTTTATCCAGAGGAGAAAATCTGTTAAGTAGAATTTTTTAGATCTGTGTATGAGAAAAATAAGCAATAATCTCAAACGACCAAAAACAGGCAAAACATTTCTGGAAAGGGCTAATGCCTTTAACTAAAATTTAAGGATTAGTAACAAGTCTAGAACACAACAAAACTGTACTTGTACAAAAGCTTGTAAACTTGAAGTAGAAGCCAAACGCTGTTTTGGCCCCCTCCCTAGACTGTATGCGTTGTACCTGTCACAAACCACCAGGATATCAACACAATGGGGTCACCTTTTATAAACAGCAAATGAAAGTGTTTAGTTGCAGTTTTGGCTGCAATGCAATAATAGTTTTGTTAAGAGTTTGGAATAGGAGCACAGGAGTACAGAACTACTCAGTTTCCATAAAAAAACTAAATTTAGTCAGAAAAAGTTTTAAAGTATTGAAGCATTTAACAAAACAATGGGAAAGCACTAACTTAATTATACACTGAAAATCAAACAAAATGCTTTATGAACCAATTGTTACAGATCTTGAGCAAATAAACCCTCAACCGAAGCACAAATAATAAAGCACTTTTCTGCAATTCATAATTATTCCTGCAATATGTATTATTATAAAAACATGAACAATTGGATGGCAGCACAGGTAGAAAAAGTGATCTGTTCAATTGTAAGCCAATTATTTGGATCATATTTTCAATGAAGAATATTTAAAACAACTTTCATTATATGCAGAATTAAAAACACTTTTTTAAAGACTGGGGTTTTTTTTGGAAATTAGAAGTTTCTGACATGATAACAGAAATAGATCTAATTACTCCACTGGTTAAACACAGAACATCTGGAATTGGATTGAATAAATTTAAGCCATTTGAGCAGGCTGTGAAATGACAAACAGCTGCAAAGGTACAGGATATTTTGATCACAATTTAGACCACTGTTGGCATGTAACACATGCAAATTCAGGTGCAGTTATTCAACGTGCTAATTTCCATGTTCTGTTTTGGCATATTATACAGTTAGAGCAACTCCTATATACAGATGTATTCCGTTTATACATATATATATACGTGTGTATGTGTGTGCACACACATCTGAAGTGTGAAATATTGCACCACTTAGCAAAATTTGTCAAACCCAGGAATACAACATTCACAGTTTGGACCAAAAGGCCAGTTACATTCATTCCCAGAATCAGTTATAAACAGGGTGGGAAAATCTCACCTCTGAACCTGTTTTCCCACAGACAGGAAGCTCTTGATGTTATGTTTCCTTTCAAGACATATTCTGCAAGTTTATCAGAGAGAAACTGAACTATAACTTTCTAGTAAAGAGTTCATATTAAAAAGTATGCTGTGTAACAATCTGAAGTATTACTACACTAAGGAAAAGAATTTTAATGCTAGCAAAGAATTTCTTGTCTCAAGGTGGGGAAAATACAAGTAATGCTCAGGGATGACTATTTCTTGAAATATTTCTATGCACTGATTCCATTTTCTACATTCAAATGCAAAAAGCTTACAGCGGGCACTTAAATATGAAATAAGTACAAGGTAGTTAAAATCAAGACTTTCCTTTAATTCCATATTCAGGAGCCAAAACTAGACTCATTAACTGCAATTACAAGATCTCTTTCTACCTTGCATTAAAATGAAACTTTCTTGGCAACAGGCTCGGAGAATGTGGCAAAGCACACAGAACAGATAAATCTTTTTAGTCTATTGACAAGTACGCTAAGGGTAGCCAGGTTTAGTAGAAATATTTCTAATTCATTTAAAAAATATTAAGACAATTCTCTGCCATACATACATACATACACATACTTCCAAGACAAAACACACTAGGCAAAGACTTCCAATTCATATATCAGAAATATAAAAAAATAATATTCATTAACATTTATTAATAATAACCCCCCAAAATTAACACCATTGTCGCCTACTGGAAGCATCCAAGGTAAATGTTATGCTGTGGCATAAAGAATAACTTTGGAAACATCTTCAAGTGCACAGAGCAAGCGATACCCCCACAAAACCCTTGAAGCGTTCCATGAAACGAAAGTATCAAGTGACTGCTCATAAACCATGATCTAGCCTTCACATATTCTTCGTTTTGAAAATGTTATGAAAAACAAGCCAGGCAAGCCAGTTCAGCAAGGAGTTTCTCTTACATTTCAAAATCAGACTCAGAGTTCAATTCTTCAGCCTGCTACCTTTTTCGTAATATATCTTGTATGGATTGCTGTGACAGATGAAGAAATATTTTGGAAATGTTTGCAGATAGCTAGTTTAAATTCCCAAAATGAGACGCTCTTGTTGGTTTTGGGGTGTGGATTTTTTCCACTTTTGTTTTTTAAGCTAACTGCTGCCTCTGGGAATTTTGACATTCGCAATTCTGTTAGCTACAGACAAAAAAAAAGTACTTCTTGAACACAAACATTTGAGAAGGTAGATCCCAAATGTATTAATGGGGATATCACAGCATAGCAAAAACATAAACGCAGGTTACATTTCAGAAAAGCCTTTTCTTAAAACACCACCGATACAAGAATATTAACAAGAGGTTGTAGGCGTATAGCAGGAACTATAAATCCTGCCAAATGAATCCTGCCAAAAGACTGAAGTATGGCTACAGGGAGAGAGATTCTCACATTTGTCTATGCATCCATTTCTACAACCCTTAGAGCAGTCATCACAAAAAAAGTCACTGCTAGTGAACAAAAAACACTTCAACTGCGATATTTAGTCTTACATCATCCTTGAAATTTGGTGAGCCAAGTAATAACATTATATTCACAAAAATGCATTCCAGATGAAACCACGCAGGGTAGATCTTTGCGGGACGGTGCAAAAACATGTGGGACTCCCACGAACCCACCCACTCAGAACTCCTGGTAGCGATCACTGGTGACATAAGAAGATGGCAATCTCTGCCAGGGAAGATTATTGGATTCCTTTATAACCAGGAGTGATGCTGGCCAGAAAGTATTAGCATATGGGTCATCAAAGGTTGTCTTTGGAGTAGCTTAGCATTTTAGCTATGTCAAGCCAAAGCTAGCCAAGACAGCATTTTCAAGCTGTTATCTTTCACTCCAGAAATGCATCTCCTCTTCTGCAATTAGACTGCTGCTGCAAGTATTAGAGTAAATCAAACCCTTTTTTTTTGTTTGCTTTATTTATATTTATAAACACCTATCAATTACTTAAGCACATTTAAATTCAAATAACACTTCAACAACCCTTCTTCCCTTCTGTATGTTCTGCACAAAAAATCTGGGACTTATTCTCTGCCATTGTGTCGTAGATTAGTTGGGTTTAGGTGACACGAAAACAGATGACTTTATCCTCAAAGTGACATAGTGCTAGATTTCAGACCATCAAGCTTGTTTTGATCCTTTCAAATGATAGGACTAGAAAATGGAACTGTTAAGCACTTCACCTGTCAAAAAAAAAAGCTAGACTTGTATTTCATTTTAATGTAGTCTGGCTGGTACCTCAATATAATACATTTGTAAATCCCCAAGAAATTCAGGTCAGGCTAGACGAAGCATTACAAGTTAGCATCTAATACAAGCAACGCTATAAAGGTGCATTTAGAAAAACAATCAACTCTTACTTCAGTGGTGGTGTTCACCGGCTGTAGCTAAGATTATATTACGGTTAAGAAAAGTGGCAACGTAATGGTACATTCAACAAGGTATCCTGCCACAACAGCTATTAGTTTTTTGAAGAGATACAAGCTCTCCTGTAGTGAAAACAGACAATATGCCTTCAGAGGAAGGACTTGCATTCTTTTGCCTTTTGGCCAGTATTAAATATATATATACAGTACTAAATCCAGAAACTGTATTACCAGTGGCAATGGAAAAGTAGCAGGGGCAGTTTCCTCAGCTGAAGCAGTGCAATGCCTATTGGAGTCATGGCTGTGTCCTACAAAAATTGGCTGAAAAACATAGCTTGCTTTTCCTCTCCAAACTGTAGTGCTGCCACTTAAACCAGTTACTTACCAGAATGTACAGCCCAGAGCATTCATTTTGGAAATCACTGACCTATCACAGAATTGTCCTATTTGGGGGGGGGGGGATTTTTACACCCACATCACTAAGATTGACTTAATATTAATCTTACCCAGTGAGCACGCTGAGGGCAGCGGAAGAAAAATCCAGCCGTCAATACAGAAGTCTATAATGGGAAATGATCCCAGCAATGCCATCATCACATACATTTTTAGAGCAGACACACTTGGTGTCATATTCTTCTCTCAAACCAGAATGTCCATTAAAGGTATCATATACTAAAAAGATAGACCATCTCCACATATGAGGTTTACCTTAGATTGCAGGCTAGAGGATGCACAGTCCTGCACTAAAGACTTATTTGTAAAGCCTATTCAGAAATTGATCTTGCCCCATACATTTCTTGCCTTTCCAGGGCAAGACTTTTCAAAGCAGTGAACTATTTATAAATTCCTGAATGCCAAAAGAAAAATACTGTGATCATCAGACATCTGTAAATAATAGCCTGGTCAAGTGCCAAGACACAAAGGAAGAAGGATCAATAACCCTATTAGCAGACCTGTCAAACCTCCTTACGGAGCCCACAAAGGGCTTTATTTCCTATTACTAAATGCTTCACTCGCCATCAGTTTGGTTTGGAACAGCACGAACTAATTCAGCTTCCATAATCATCACCAAATGATGAAGGTTTTTAACTGAAACTTTTTTATTATTCCTTACTACATTATAAATAGAAAATACGTTGATTAAACTATCTAAAAATATAACCTGGTACAAGAAAATATAAAACATCTTTGTCACTTGCTCATAATGGTAACCAAGCACTTTTACATCTACTAGAGCATGGGAATCCTGTTTCAGTCAAGCAACAGGAATGACGCCTGAGGAACCAAAGTAGCTGCTGAAAGGATTTTAACTTCCAGAGTCTTTTCCTTTCCTTGTGCCCTGTGGTTCTGAAGACTACAATGCCTACTATTTCTTCTCTCGCGGACTCCTACTTCAGGTTAAAAGCTCACCGACACCACTGTGCCACAAATGTCTGGAAAATCAGTAATTTGAAAGAAAATCACCAAAAGAAAATTACTAAAAGTAATTCCAGAATGTAAAAAGGGAAAGCTTATTCTATTGCTCCAAACATAAGTAGCATCAAGTAGCATCGTAATCTTCAGGCAACTTTTTTTCAAGAGGTTGCTGATATTTTCTGCTATCCTAAGCTTTAACAGCATTAACCGAAGCTACTTTCTGCAGAACAGGAGAAGAATTCATGTCAGGCAAAATATTTCCTTTTCTTCTCTATGGATGTAT
>VZSC01003152.1:186974-212440 GCA_013398225.1 Steatornis caripensis | reverse complement strand
GATATATAATCTGCAGCAATAATCTCTAATCATTAAAAGCTATATGCATGTTATGTTTGTATAATCTTTTATTTAATTAGAAAGCTTTTATACTACCTAGATATAAATATCACACACATCAAGCAGTAATCAAGGATTAAGCAAACTATATGACCGCTGAAGGAAGAGTCATTAAAATACAACAGTATTTTTAAATCTTTCAGTAAAGATAAGCTGAGTACAACTTTTACTTGTTGTAAGTACCTGTTGTACTATATACAGTAAATAATTGCTCTGATTTGCCAGAAAGTAAAACAAGGGAGCTTTATAGTAACACTCAAACTTCTGATAAACTATTGCCAGAAATACCACTAAAATAGACTATTTTGATTTTAAATTACTGACATGGGATGTATACCAAGTAATTTCTTTATATGTTCAAACACTCCGCTCGACATTTGGAAAAGGCTTTCTTAAAATTTTACGATTGACATTTTCTGATAGACAAATATTACCCAGAACAAACAAAAAGGGAAATTCAACTGTAAAATTAGATACAAAGGAGGTAAACCAAAAAGTTTTTTGCTCAAACAGCTGTTACCAAAATGCTTATGGAAATACATACACTGAAGGATGATATTAATAGTAGGTGCCGATGGTTTTTAAATCTATCCATCCATCACAGCTAAACGGGCTATGCAAAATTGACGATGTGAACAAACGACAAAAAGACACTGATAGTCACAGCAGCCTACGTGCAACATCAGAAGATCCTCAGAGAGCAAAGCTCTGTGTGGCTCACGGAAGTGAGTGGAACCGCAGCTCATTGGCATGAGTCTAAGTATTTGACCATAATTTCTTGGCGTGTACGCTTCAGCGTCTGATGACTTCAACTATGTTTAAAAGGAGTGAAATAATTTATGAATTTGGCTGGTACTGAAAACTTGTGTAACTTCCAGTTCATAACCCTGTCTCTACATCTTATAAATTAAGCATTATGAGAAACAGTGTAGCTGCAAATTTCCATCCTTGTTCTCTGCGGAGCTACTTGTTATTTTATTTTATTATGCTTAATACAATGTACAAAGCACAACACAACATTTATGCTGTAAGTTTTTCCGATGTCCAAAGACGATTGGAATGATTCATTTTTCCCAGCTAATGAACATCCTGAAGTTTTGTTTGGGGTTTTTTTGTTCGGAGGTGGTTTTTTTGTTGTTGTTGTGGGGTTGGTTCTTTAATGAGTAATAAAATCAAAACAATCTTAAACTAAAATTTAGAGAAAAAATAAGTTTCCGCGGACATGCAGGTATTCTCACAAGTCATTCCTGTGTTGAGGTTTGGGGAAAGCGACATAGCTGAATATTCCGTTTGCACTCCTAGAAACGTATCAACATAAGCATAGTTCTTTTCAGAATTTGATGATGGCAGGCCTGCTAAGAAGACAAAGTTTACAATATAGTACAAGCCAAAGAATTAGAAACTATTATCAGAGGGAACTTTTTAAAGGATAAAACTCCTTCAACCAAAATAAGTTTTCCAATATTGTTTTGAAAAAGATGAAGTTAAATATATATTTTATTCTTGTCAGTCTGTGGATAAAGGAAGAGCTGTACCTCAGTTTTTGATGGAGATACAAAGACTGGTAGGTGAATTACCTGTCAGATTTGGACTGTAAATGTCAGAAGAAAGGCAAGCCATGAAAACTGGAACATGAATCGGATATCCTTCATTCTAGTTCTGGTTGCCAGAAACTCACTGTAAGATTTTGGGCAAATCAGGAAACATCCATGCCTCATATTCCACAACTGCGTTTGGGCTGGCTGAGAAGTGTTATTTAGCTACTGAATTTCCCCATTGTTATTAGAAGTAGGCGAAAATGCCTGCTTGGATTATGAGATTATTTGCCAAATGAGAAGCCAATGTAAACTAATTCATACAGCAGCATACTGAGTACCTGCAGTCCCTACTGCAACAGCGCTCTCCCATGAAAGGGCACAAATAAACAGTTCATAAGCAAACAACTTTAAAATGTATGTAAGTTTGTAAGTGATTTCACTCTAATAATCAGTGTATTAGAAATGTCAAGACAGCCATAAATTCCCAGTAATTAACCATCACAACAGGCCTCATTTAAATGCAGTTAGTAAATGTTGGGAAAATTAATTAAGCTCAAATGCCAAATATTAAAACTTAAATCTCTAAGTGACAAACAGAAACTTGTGTTTCAATCTACAAGCTTTTCAATAAGAGAAACATAATTCAACGTTTGAGAAGGTTTGAAATTCTGAAGAGCATGGCTATAGCTCTCTTCCTTAAATTTATTTTGCAAAAATAAAAAATAAAGGAAAGTCTGTGACGTTCAGGGTCCTAAGAAATTAAGAACAAATTCAGTAAGTTGACTGTGGACTCTGGTCCACGAGATCATGATCATTAAATGTGCCATCAGAATGAATATTCTCACTCAGCATAAACCTCTAGCAATTGCAAGTTAAATGCTATTTCAAATGTCTGTTTTTCACAGACAATTTCTCTTTATTGCTATGGTCAATCCTGCTAAGAAAAGTTACTGCTATGAAGCATGCATATTCATCATGGCAACATGCAGTAACCTACAGCAAACAAGAACACAGTGTGACCAAACAACTCCTTGTTTTCGGAAAGAAGTCATTGAGCACTAATTTACTAAAGAACAGATTTCCAGATTTAGAGAATTCCCACTTCAAACTTACCCAATTTTTAAATGTTTTTTTTCAGGTTTCCTCTTTAATTACCTTGATTTTTTTTTTTTTTTTAATTTTAGCTAATAATCTGAAGTGCAAGGATAGGTTGTTGCACACAGGTCAATATAACAGCTTCTTGATTAAGTAATTAAATAAATATGTAGTGATCTTAAGTAATACTTTCCTGGTTACATAAGCATTGTACATTCTAAATGTTTGGTAAGAAAACGGAGTTAGACAATCCACGATGTATAAATTTACTTAGTCAGAGACACATTTAGAACTGTTGGCCAGAGCTTTGATCTCTCCAGGGGAAAAAAACCCCACATAAATAAAAAGCAGTTTTCAGGCTCATCACTATTCTTTCCTAGCACCACAGTCAAACTCAAACTACTAAGTACGTGGATAACACTTAATTAGATCATATTATGATCTGTTCTTTAGGTTATGCATATCAGTAAATTAAGTCAAACCTCAAACTGCTATAAGTCAGCAACTCATTTCCAATTCCCTTTTCGTGCTACCGTGAGTGGCCAAGATACCGGTCTGAGTCCGTCACTTCCCCTCAATGTAGTTCTTGGCCTGAGCTCCTTAATGTAAACTGAAAGAGGCAAGCAGTATCTCACAAGATTTGACCTGAATTTTCTTCCTAATCCCCATCTACCCAGAAGTTTACTCATGCTATGAATAATGATCTGAGCTAGACTTTTCCAGCACCAGGAAAGAGGACGTAACTGAATTTGCCAGGAGTCTAATAAGCATCACAGTTTAATTAGCCCATTTATTTTTACTTATAGCTCCACATGAGACCAAGACATGCAATTCAGAAAGAAATAGAAAAATCTATCTTCTACTGAACAATTCATCATCACTCTGTATGCTCCTTAGTAAGAATATTTTCAAAGGTAAAATCTCAAGTTAAGCACGTTTACCTGGAAATTACTGAACATTTTTCCAAATCTTTATACTGTTAATATTTATAGTATATCTAATCTCATAAGCAGGAAAAAAGAAATGCATCTTGGTATTACTGACAGAAGGCTATATATACAGTTGTCTCCGATAACGAAGTATGTTCGTAAGACCAAAACAGCAAAGCAAAGCTGAATTAGAACAGTCAGAAAATACAGTGCACAGAACGTGGAAGGATCTGTACTGTGGAGAAAGGCTCACAGAATGGAGGCAGAGAAGAAGAATAATGAAGAGGATGATGTCAGAGAGGAAAACAGGATGGCAAGAAAACGACAGAAGATGATGGAAAAATCATTGTTTAAAGGATTTATGTTCATTGGTAACACCACGCGTTTTTCTGGATACAATTTAAGACAGGCTTCACATTCAGGTTATTTTACATAGGCTGGAAAGACAGAACTAAACATCTCCTCAGCACAGTTTCTTTCAAACTCCTTTGCTTATCTTGCCTAAGTACACTCTAAATGAAACAGAAACAAGTTCTTTGAAGCACAGGGGAGAAAATGCCAGAAGGTCAAGATGCAGCTTCATTCTAACTACTTAAAAGAACATTATGTTTCTGTGATTTCTTCACACCGTAATATTAATTTAATACTAAGTTTCTCTTACAAAAATGGGTCATTTAGCATATTAACTGCAAAGCATCTATTAAGTAATGAGCAAACATGCTACTGTAGGTTACTGTGTATTTACAGGACGATGAGAAGGTATGATCACTCACAACTAAGAATCTGGTCTACGGTTTCTGTAAGGAACAAGAAAAAAGGTGTTGAGGGCATTTGACAAAAATCCAGGCTATGTTTCAAATCCTCACAGCCCATTCTGTATGTATGTTCAACTACGCCCTATTACAGGCCTGAAAAATCTGATACACTGGTGTTTTCTATAAAGCCAGAATAAACCCTTTATTGCGGATCCTTCCTGCCCTTCTCTCACCCCCAAATAATTGCCTTCTTTAATGCTCTCTTCATCAAGTATAAATAAAGACTCAGCTCAAGCTGCAATGGAAGCCAAATATGACTGGGTTGAATCTATTTTTTTTCCAGCTCATCCACAGTTCCTGTGGTAGAGCCCATTAGGAGTGCCTGAAAGCAGATAGCTCAAAGCCCACATAGTTATTTCTGGATTTAAATACAGATTGGAAATGAATGTCCTGTGGATAAAATGCCTGTGAAAAAACCCAGAGCAGAGTAAGTGCTTGGGAGATTAAGAGATTTACTGTAACCTCTGTGAAAGCTGAACACTTAAAGGGCAGGAATTCATTTTTCAATCAGCAAATTTAAAGGGGCAGAGATTTACACATTATCTCAGCAACTAATTAAAAGCTCTCTGTATGTCTATGCACATTTGCATAGATATACTTATTTTTATAAATAAGCAGACGTGTATTAGTAATAGATTATGTAACTATTCTGGCCGACAAAATTAGTATAAATGTTAGATGTCTTAATTTTTTTATATGGCACTTCAGCTAGTTCATAGAATCGTTTAAATTGAAAAAGTCCTTTAAGTTCAATGAGTCCAACCGTTCTCTGTATTGCTTGAGATCTCTTACCGAAATGAGGGCAAATAGTTCCTACTTCTTACTAGAACAATACATCCTCAGTGAAAGAGCCTTCATATACAGCTTGATTTTGTAACTGTCTTCTTTTTCTGCTTGCCCCATCACTTTTACTACCTGTTACTCATGGGAAATGTAAACCTAGACGTGCTGAGGAACTGCTATGACAAACCTGCCAGATTTTACTTACCCTCTTCTTGCCTGATTCTTCCCTTTAAAGCAGGAAGATTGCAAGAACACAGAAGTATTCATGTGTACAAACAGCAAACACCTATTTCACACCAAAAGCCAAATATAAGTCACATGCCTGAAGATCTTGCTCTGCAAATAAGCCCACTTCACGTACAGACAACAGCATATACTGAGTCCATCCGTTGCGTGACTAATCCTGCTCATGCTTTGCTGGTTCTGAAATTATGGACATTGAGGAACTGCAATACGCAAGCAAGCCTTTTAAGTGGAAATGTGACTGCAGATTTTTGCACATTCACCTAATTTGCTTGAGTGCTATGTATCAGAAAAGGTATCCAGATCTAGGAGACGCTCACCTTTCTCTATGACCAGAGTCACCAGTTTGCCTACCCTTCATCTGTCCCTGTCCTACATTACTCCCTTTCAAATTGTAGCTGAGGGCAATATTCTCATAAATATCTTTGATACAGCAAATCCCTAAGGATTCTACCAGTGGGATTCATGTAAAAAATAAACACAATCACATTCTTACACATCTGATCTCACTTCTCAAAGGCATTTAAAAAAACCACAGATCAAGCCGCCGAGCATTTACTCAGGACAAACCCTTCCAGAGTTTGGCAGTAGTGGCTTCAGACACCAATGAATTAAATACCACATAAATCAAATACCCACTAGCGTTTTTTTTTTTTCTTTCTAATTCTAAAAGGTCAAGGGTGTTAGCATCTAATATACCTGTGGGAAAATTAGGTCTTACACATTAACAACTGTTGGACAATAAAAACTTGTTATTTTGATCTTCATAAAGAAGAAAAAACACCAAAAAGAAGCTGTAAACTTCTGAGCAATTCTGTAAACATCATGAAAATACGTCTCCAATGTTTTCTGTTTTAATAGGGGAAGTCAGGAATGAAGCTGAAAGGGGGCTTCTGAGGGAATTATTTCTTTGCAATTTAATTTGTTAGAAAATAATGTCTGCATGGCAAGTATCATCAATAAAGAAAAGCAAGGAGGAAAAATGGCTTCATACTACAAGTAATAAGTATTTTTGGTTTTGTGTATACTGAAGTTAACAATATGGCTATTTGTTTATAGAAGAACAGAGTCGGAATATAAGAAGGTTATGTACTTTCACCTGGAACACGTGCCATGTACAGGCAAAAAGGAAAGTTTGATACACTTCTTCAATCCAGAGCAACTGTTTAATATTTGGGTTTAAAACAGCAAGACGTTTTAGAGATGTAGGTTAAAATCCCCGAAAGATATAAGAGCACTTTACAGTTCAATTAGTGGTTTTGAAAGATAAAAAACCCACCAAGAACCTGTCTGGTTTTCTCTACTGTGCCAGAAAGATTCTCCTAAATAAAGTCTTAATAATACCATAATGTGTACTCAGCGCTATTGCCAAAATACAGACACTTCCATGGCAAAGACAGCAGGAGCATAAGGAACTCCACATAACAGAGTTCAGAAAAGGAGGGAGGGAAAGTCAAGGCCATTCCCATGAAGCATTAAACTAACTTCTGCAAAATTAAATTAATAATTTCTTTCCTCAGTCCTTTTTTTTTCCACCCCTTTTTTCTCCAGATAACTCCCCCCATATTCCCAGAGTGAATTTAGACCAAAGAAACCCCAACAAAACTTCCATTTTCATTTCTCGTGCTTTTGATACTACCAATATTTTGTGCTATTCATAGTATTACTCCAGAGTCTTCACATTTCTTCTGCCTTACATAGCAATAAGGGTAACAGAATCCCCATCCTGCCAACACAGCAGATATAAGATTACTATACGATATTAAATAATTCCACAGGTCTCATGATCTAATTTAACGTGATAGAAGACAACTGATGAAACTGCAACATGACAAATGTGCTATCAGGGTCTTTTAATACTCCAAAGGAGTTTTCTTCTAGAAGAGTACAAAGAGTTAGGTATGTTTTATACTTCTATGAGAAAAGTTCCAATGTTCACTCAACTTTATAAGCAAGGAAACTTGGATTCCTCAGAGGAAATGTGTGATTCATTGCTCAGTACTTTAGTGTTCAAATAATAAGTTACCTAAATTGGGATAAATCCTTCTTGTGCTGAGCCAGGCAAAAAGGGGGTTTTTGCATTGTATCTTCTTGCTAGTATTAATATGGGGTAAAAAAATACAACGCAGAAGTGAGTTTTCTCGAAACATAGTTCAGTTTTAAAAACTTCATTTTTCTTTTTGTATAGCACAGAAACATTATTTTTAAACTCTGGATTAAAAACAAGCAAAAAATCAAAATATTATGTAGATTGAAAAAGTTGAGAAATGCTACGGCATAAATTTGAAGTCTTTTCACTTAATCAAAATAAAGCAGTTCTCAGACAAGTATTTCGCTTAAGTTTTCCTCAGGTAAAGGACTATGAGTTCTTTTCCTAGGGTTCCTTGAAGAAGAAAGAAGGAGGAAGAAATGAGAGGCTGGTAGGGCTGAGAAGACTATTGGGGTTTTGTGTATGTCTTTCACTTTGTCAGCTCGCAATGAAAGAACATTCTAACCTCTGCTGGGTAATTTACACCAACCTGCTGGTGCCTAGCAGGAGCAGCCCACCATCTGAGTAAGAAATATATGCACCAGGCGTTCAAGTGAATGTGAAATACAAATTCTATGAAAATGTATGGTAATTTCCTTAATGACTTCAAGATGGTCAGGAAGCAAAAAATATTTTATGTTCTGTCAGGTTTTCAATTACTTTGCCACACGAGACAAACCGTTCCCTCCCCTATCCCACAGTCTTCCCCACAGTCGTTAATTTACTCATTTTAATAATTTTCTACATTTGTGTTTTCCTCTGCAAGTTAATCCCATCCTATAAAAATGAATTTTCATGCCTGATTTTCCTACCAAACCATGAAAAAGCACTTACCTAGCCCCACCCGAATCCTACTCTCCCCTCATTAGTCGGTGTCCTCATACCACACAGCACTGATCCCCTTTAATACTGCATAAAAGTAAGCTTGTTCAGGGGTTCGTGCCACTGGCCGCAGGGGGTTGTGAAGGGCATCTTACTACCAGAGAGCGCACTTCTCCATGGGAACCAAGGCCTCCTAAAGTCTTCCACAAGATTAAACAGTATGAGTCTAACCTCACGTGTTGTTACAGTAAAATGGTCTAGTAGGAAGCTGCTGCTGGCCTGATTACTGCCCTCAGTATGGGTAATATTCTGCCTTAGGGCTTCTTTGGGTCACAGCGGGTGGTTTTCAACCTTACGCAATGTCAAGGGAAAAGGAGGCGTAGGCACCTCACTTTGTACACAAAATAAACAAATCTAGCACATTTCAAAATCCATGCTGCGCTTTGTGCACATATTCCTGTCTGCTTCGGTCTCAACAGTATTGTGAAATCCTTTATTATCAAAGGAATATAAAGGATGAGGCAGATATAATTTGATTTTCTCCCCTCCTTGTCTTCAGAAACTGCACTACAAACTCACCAGTACTGCCATTTTGTGTTTGCACATGCTGCGTCAGCCACCGCATTTTAATGGCATCTCATCTACAGCAGGCGAACTGCAGAGCACGGAAAGCTCTGTCAGAACACATTAACCAGAAGTCCTTCGGGTATCCACAAACAGTAAGTCATGGTGACAACTCTCTTTCTGGGTAACTTTAGGGATCAGCTAAGCTTGATTACTCAAGCTTTCTATGATGACAATAAAATATCCACAGTTAGCTGGCGAAAGAAGAAAGTAATATTATGAAGATCGTTTTCCAAAGAAATCTAAAAAGAGTAGATACAGGAAGGGATATATATTTTTACCAAAATATATCAGGGATACCTTAATAGCACTGAACAGTAACTATAGCACTTCATATTACCAGGGGAAAAAAAAAAAACAAAACCCAACATTCTTGCATAAAGATATGATGTTTCAGTAATCTTATCAACAACTAACATATTCCTAGAGATGTCAAAAGTAGTAACACCTGTTCTTGTTAAGTATTGGTTTACATCAGTCATAACGTAATATGAATACTACAGTGCAAGCGGCTTTCTTGAGCGTATTGAACGGAAAAATATAAAGATTTAAGAAAGGAAAAAAACTTACGTCATACTGTGTAAGAGCAGGTTCTCTGGACTATATATTTTGCAGGATCAGTAATAAAACTGAATTAGAAGAAATGCAACTCAGCTTTCCAGAGCCACTAAGATTTGGGAAGCTTTATTCCTACTCACGTTCACTTGAAAACACCATCAATATGACTTCTGATTTGACAAAATAAACACACACTGTTTGGAAAATTCCCTGCAAAAAGAAATCATTGCAACTCTTCGGCAAAAACACATCCACTACCCTTTTCAAAGACTAAAAAGTAACTAGCTACTGACTACTGTACAGGATTCACTCTGAGCAAATACGGAGATGGTGCACAAGTGCACTCCCCATAAAGCACAGCAACAGAATTTTCTTCCAAACTAGCCCAAGAGTTAACATATTTCTACGCAGACTGAGAATAAACTGTGCTATGATTTCTGCGTGTGTGCATATGTGTATATGAGTATATAATCACCGCACTAACAAGCACACGTATTCAATTTTAACCTGACCCTCTAGTACTCTATTAATGTGGTCATCGGATTTTTGTAGGATGGGCTGTGTGCGCTATCAAAGGAATCACAAAAGCAGCAAATTCTTTCCCCCACAACAGATTTATAGGTCTGTAACATCCTAAACTAACCTACAGTCCAAATTTTGAGTCTGTACCTCAAGGTGTAATTTATAACTATTTAAACGTACATCCCGTCTCACAGAGATAAAATTAAAAGAGTCAATCTGTTGAAAGAAACTCTTCTGGCTTTTAAAAAATAAAGTGTTGGTAACATTAAAATGTTTCCTTGTTGAATAGTACTGACACTTCTATGCCACCTATAGACTTAAATTTAACTGTTGTTTCTTTAGCTACAGCATTTTTTGTTTCCAGAATCTTTTAATTTGGAGTGTTGATAAGACCAGAGAGGCTCACCACTGTTCTTAAAACAATTTATAACACAGTTGTAAGTCTTTAAATGCCCATGTTGCAATTCTGAATAATAGATATTTTTCAAAGCTTGGCAGTTCCAGGATCTTTTCTTTGGCTTTCTCAAGCATATTTCATCGGTTTGTGACAAGTGTCACTGACATCAAAAGTCAGTGATAAAATCAAATAAGATACAGTGAATTATTACAGCAATTTTTTTTGTAAACATTTCACGATTTTAAAACATTGGGAATACTCTGTTACTGATGTGTGCTACTTTTGATACTAAATTACAATGGCAATTCTACATAGATACCCCTATGTTTCCCTAAACATACAAAAATTACTTTTTAATTAATTATAGTTTAATTTCATAATGAGATGTGATCTGTGAGGGAAAAAAACACCATACACACAAAACAAAACAAAAAAATTCAATATAAATTATTGGATCACTTTTTAAATGAGCTGTTTGATCATTCCAGTGTTTACGTGGCAGGGTCTACCACTGATATCTTCCATGGTTTAACATTTAATATGGTTATGTATTTTAAGAAAAGTAAGTTTGAATGGCTATTAAGATTGGTCTGCCACGAAAATCAAGTCTGCCTTAATACATCACTGAACAACACGGTATCTGTTTTTACTTACTGTTGTTACAGATGCATCCTGTAGCATCTGTTCTTCCCTCTATCAACACTAACAATAGAAGAAAGGTCTAAAACCAAGACACATGTATACTAGTAGCTTTGTTCCTAGATTTCCTCTTTTAGAGGACAAAAATTTTATTTTGATAATCTTTAACTACATAGAGCGTAACATGCATCCACAGCAGTTCTGACTGCTACAGGCAGTTTGATGAAAAAACAAAAATATTGAAAAAGGCTTCAACAGTTTGTTTTACATCTCAAAGCCTTTCTAAGAATACAGGTTTTACTGTACTTGTTTTCCTTCTGTCAACTAACATCAGCAACTCGACATTCAGAATGGAGTTTTCTTGGCATCTTTTTCTTTTTAAACACACAGCTATGAAGAAAAATCCAAGCCTTTGGCTGTATATATCTTGTTTATGACATAAATTAAGCAAGTAGGCCCCTGAATCTTTAAAACTGGAGTCTTCCCAGTGTATACTCTACAGCACCTTAGAATAATCCAGACGGAAAGGGATCTCTGGAATTCACTTTTCCCAACACCCTACTCGTAACAGAACTAACTCCAAGGTTAGATTAAGGGGAGTTCTTAAAATCTCCAGAGAATCACTTCCACAGCCTCTCTGGGCAACTTACTCCAGTACTTACTCATTTTTATAGCGAAATCCTGAGTGCTTTTTTCCATATATCTAATCGGAATTTCCCTTGCTGCAACTTGTGACTATCCTCTCTTGCCCTTTCACTGTACACATCCATCTTCTCTCTAAAATCCCTCTGGGAAGCTGAAGATTGCAACAGGATCCCCCATCAGCCCTTCTTCTCTTCACAATAAACAAAACCAGCTTTGCCACCTTCTCTTAATGAGTCATGCGCTCCAGCAATCTGACCATATTAGTGATGCTCCTTCAGACTCACTCCCTTTTGTTGATGTCTCACTTGGACCGTGGGCCCAGAAACGGACACAGTACTCCACCTAAGGTCTCAAAAGCGCAAAGCGAATAATCATCACTTCAAACTACTACTTCCTCTTCTGCAAATGCAGCCCACTGTGCAGTTAAGCCTTCATCTCTCCAAAAGCTCATGAATCATGTTCAACTTACTGCCCGAGAGGACACCCAGGTCTTTTTTCATGAAGCTGCTCTCCAGCAAGTTAGTCCCCAGCTGGTACTTGTGTAGGTCTCAGGTGCAGGACTCCACGTTTTTCCACTTGTTGAACTGCATGAGGTTACTGCTGGGGCACTCCTGCAGCTTGTTGAGGTTCCTGTGAATGGTAGCGTTGTCCTCCATCATACTAATGATTTGATCATGTTTAGTGTCACCTGTAGATTTGGTAAACGTGCACTCCATCCTATCCCCNACTTGTGTAGGTCTCAGGTGCAGGACTCCACGTTTTTCCACTTGTTGAACTGCATGAGGTTACTGCTGGGGCACTCCTGCAGCTTGTTGAGGTTCCTGTGAATGGTAGCGTTGTCCTCCATCATACTAATGATTTGATCATGTTTAGTATCACCTGTAGATTTGGTAAATGTGCACTCCATCCTATCCCCAGGGTCACTAATGAAGATGTTAAACAGCATTAGCCTCAGTGTCAGTCCTTGAGGAGTGCCATAACCATTCATCTGCCTGTTAGACTGTGAAAGGTTGATCATTACACTTTGAACCTCATAGTTTGGCCAGACTCTAATATACTTCGTACTCCACTCATCCAGTCCCTATCTCACCAATGTGGCTACAACGATCCTATGGGAGACCATGATGACAGCTTTTCTTAAGTCAGAAAATTGTATCCCCATGTTCACAGAGCCAGTCATTTCACCATAAAAGGTAATCAGGTTGGTCTTAAAAAGTCTGCACGTAAATCTGTGTTGTTTGTTCCCAGCCACCTTCCTCTACTTCATACGTCTGCAAATGGCTTTCATAAAGACTTGCTCCATAAACTTCCTGGCCACTGATTCTAGTCTTTTCTGAAGATGGGAGTAACATTTACGTCTTTCAGGGCATCACTATTTCATATTCTTCCCATATAGATCCCTTTAAAATGTACTATCCTCTATCCTGCTTGCCACTGAAAACTTTCCCAGTTCTCTGGTAAACAACATTCCTACAGGCTTGACCCTAATGCCCTATGGGTGTGAGGTCAGAGATTACTCCAAAAAGGTGAACTGCCTCTTCTAAAGACTTCTAATTTGTAATACATCGCATAGAAAAGACACTTCAGAGTATCAGATATCACTACTGAGCTGAGGGACATCCCTGACAGTATTTCTATTTGAACTTGACTACGTTAGTCTATGGTCCCTGTCTCAACTACCTTCGGTAAGAAGAATGCTGTCACTTTATCCGTAGTTTTGCTACCTCTTCTAGGAAAAAAGAAACATTAAAGATACTATTTTTTAACAGCAAGAAGAGAAAAAGGTAGCACTGAAACTAGAAATGTACTGAGAATGACCAGCTATGCATATGCAGCCATCTGTGTTTTACTGCACAAAAGTTTTATGACTAGTAACGTAACTCTGAATCAAAACTGAGGAAAATAGAGCTAAGTGCAGTCAGAACTATGGCCACGTAACCATTGGTGGTCTTCAGTTTGATGATCAAATTAAAAAAAAAAAAAGAAGAAAAAAAAATCCAAACCCAAACAATACCCTAGGAAAAACTAGGCCGTATTATCAGAATAGTTAAAACTGCAGACTAAGTAAAAGACAAAATTCTACTGTCTTTCTCCAGTGGAAAAAAACATCTATTCACAATGCAAGCTGCCAAGGTTCAAACTTCTATCGAGTTTGAGGACAGGAATAGAAGCGGAAGGAAGAATTTTTTATCCACGTTTTAATAATGTTACTATTTCTATTGGGATGGAATGACAATTACTCAAAGGTAGGGATGGGGTTCTCCTGGCAAAAACGGGACAGATGAGTTGTTAAGTGTTCCCAAGTATAAGTATAAATGGAACAGGTTCAACAGAAGAAAACTAATACTACTCCATTTCTGAATAATCTTTGACGTTATATTCCATATAATAAATCATATACCACCCCCAATAGGGAGGCCTGCATTTAAAGGCATATTATGCTGTCATAAAGCGTCTAGAGAAGAATTTTAATTTTGATTACAGAATAAAGAATTAGTTTAGTAAGTGAGCTGCTTTGCTTAGGATTACTGTATCTTTCCAGCTCTCCAATTTCATATATATGGAAAAACAAGGGGGAGGGAGGCAGAATCTTCATTATGTCTATGTATCTACAATGCTGTCTGCATGGGGATTCCAGCCAGGCTAACCTATAAGCCCTAACGTGAGAAACAAAGGAAAGACATAATACAGATTAACTCATTCCTGCAGTAGCAGTGTGAACTGTAGATTAGAATTGGTGCTTCCTCAATGATGTAAACTGAGCTAGCATAAATGGGTGCTAACATTAAGTTCCTCAACAGAGTGAGGAACTTGCCACCTTCTCTCGAAATCAACAGGAGTTTGTAATTAATTTCATTGGAGCTGGTCTTAAAATTCTGATCTTGAGATATATTTCCCCCTACTGGGAACACCTCAGAGCATTTAAAAAAAAAAACCAAACAACTAAAGATTTCAGTGACATGACTATCAGGAAAACAGTATCTTTTGAATCAGAGGAATGAAAGACCATAAATAAGAAAAAGTCAGCATTACTGAAATACGTGTCACATTTAACGATATCTGCTTTATCTTCCTTCTACTTAGATACAGCTCAAAAATTCTGCTTAAATTCTGCGATATCCTAAAAACTAAAAAATTAATGCCACGTGAGAGGTACAAAATTATCCTTTTACAGCCTCATTGAGGAATACAGATCTATATTTGAAGTAAGAAAAATAACCAAATATGATAAAAGCTAGCTCTTGGGAAATTAATACCGGGAAATGTTGATAAACTTAGTGCGTTATCATGACTCACAGAGGATTTGCTGCCTACCAGATGCCACTGCAGAAAAAAAAAACTCCATCATATTAAAAAAAGACAAGATACTGAGAAGGTCTGGAAGGAAGCCATGGTCATCATAATCTATATTGGACCTAGTGATATAAGCAGAACTAAATGGAGATCCCACGACACAGGTTTCAACAGTTTGTTAGCTGTACATGCAAGTAGAGATCAAATGCCAGCGTTCTCAGAAATGTGGCTGGTGCCACACTCAGGGAGAAGCAAAGAATGGCAGACCAACATCTCAGCACAGTTCAGAAACAACACTGATGGACACAGATTGCTTCCAGAGTAAATGAACCTTATACAGGTAATTTAGCATTGATTATTGGTATTTCTGCTACAGCATAAAACATTAAGACAACACTTACCTAAAAGAGTATTAACATTAAGATGGAGAGACAAACTAGTTCAGATAAATAGAACGTATGGCAGTTTCTAGTCTGAAGCCATACAGGACAGGGTGGGGGAAAAAAAAAATGATTAAAAACAGGCTTTTGTTGAAGTTAAAGAGAGACACAAAGGGAGCAAGATGACAGCCTTCCTGCTTTTCACAATCGTATTTTAAGCACAGATTTGAGGACTAAAAGGGTAGTTAGGTTTTAAGAAAAAGCGTAGCACATCCAGGAGCCACATAAAGTTCTGAAGACATGAGGCCATAAATGTCTACAAAGGCCAAGCGAACTGTGAGAGAACAACGCTTGGAAGATACAGAGTAGCAACTGTAAGTATGGAAGAGGATTAAACACACTGGGTGAAGATTTTCACCTTCTAACCTGCGTAGAACAGCAGCTTTTGTCTGCTGTTGAAGACACCCTAAAGTACCTCAGCCCCACTGCCTTAGCACAGCAATCAAAAACCCCATCCAAGTTTGCTAGAAGGCAGCAAAGTAAGGACTCACTTCTGAACTTGTTTCAGCTGTCCGGCACTGTTGTATAATTTCTCACGGACAAACATCCATGTCCTTTGGATGGAGACAACTTGCCATGCACCTTGCTTTGGAGATGGCACCCAACAGGAGGGCACTCTAAACAGCTGGGGATATTAAAAGAGAACTTTTGCAGTGTTACATTCAGGCAGAAAACTCGAACAAACCCAATTCTTTGTAACATTTTTAACGTGCAGTTAGAGGCTTGTTTAGACCCTGGGCAGATGTTCCTGATGGTTGAGATTCTTCATGTACCTCAAACAGTTTGATTCATAATAAACTGCCACAGCAGATTTTATTCAGTTGTCACTTAAGATTGTAGAAAAGAAAGGAATTTGCCAGTTGAAAACAAATCCATACTTCAACAAAGGACATAAGCACATCCTTAAGTGCACTTGATGAAAAATAAGAAACTTAAAAAATACTTTAAGCATACTTAGCTATAAATTTCTACTTATCCCGCAGCTTCTGAAGAATTAATCGTAATTATAAAACACAGTTTTCTAGGCTCCTAAATTTTCTTTTCATTCTGTCATGCTATTCAGTGGACCAACTACCAGATACATTACATGAAAAATTAACTACTATGAGTTTTCCTCTCCAAACCCAAAATAATGTTTTGGCGATTGCTGAAATACATGTTACCTTTGTGACTGCAAAGCATTATTGAAGTTATTCCAGATACACTCGTCAAACTTTCTCCCCAGCCTCCCCACAACTTGTTACAACGCTAGGGTTTGCCTATGATTGGCCTGTACTAAAATCTAGTAATGTCCCTTTTGTAGTTATTTTAACAGGTAGCAGCCACTAACTATAGCAAGGCTACAATGAATATTTGCAGACATGTAAAGAGTCCGTCCACAATTACCATCTATGCATCATTTTTTGTATGCTCACAAAGCCAAGTGGATCCTACTGTGCTCATTAGGGGAAATATGAACATCATGCACGCGGCTGAGCTGGCTCTTTCTTAAGCTTAATTCATTCAATGATACATAAGTTACCTTGTGATAAAACTTTGTGCTGAACTAGGATGTCATATGGTGGGTATTACAATTCTGAACACAATAAAAAAAAAATCTGCAAACACAAGTAGTGCTTTGAAATCTTGCTTGCAGAAGTGCTTTTAAAAGCAGAAACTATATTAATAGTTGAATAATTGGAATATGAACACGATGAAAACAGACAAGTGCTTTGGAATAACAAGAAAGATTTAGATCTGGGAGCAGCAGAAGAGACAACACACTGCCTCAGCCAGTCCTACTTGTCCAGAGATCTCCAGCTTTGACATTTGGGAGGCAGTACAGAACACCCAAAAGAAACCTGCTGTGCTTTTTTACAAAACACTGGCATCTATGACCCACAAACTAGACACTTAAAACCAGAGGATAACTTATATTGGATTTACTGTTAACTGGCCATGAGGTTCTGCATCAGAGCATGACATTACAAAAAAAAGTTTGCAAGAGACATGACTTCCAGAGGCATCTCGAGCTGATCTGACAGTACTTGTTTCCCAGAAAACTAACAGAAAATCCCCTCCTCTGAAGGAGAATATACTTTGAAGATTTTGTCCATTCCTCAATGCCCTAGCCAATCCTCTTTTTCTGCATGGAGGACTAATGCTTTTAAATGAGCAGGTGACACCATTTCCCTAAAAGCTGCAGCTTAGTAGTTTACCACCTTAAAGTAAGATTCTGTCTGCCCCAAAGCTGCTAGTTTTCGTGATCAAAAAACAGGACAGCAGAGGTGTTCGAGTGCAGCAGCAGCAGCACAGAACTAGAAAAGAAACAGCAACAGAGAAGTGCAAGGAAGGAGACTCTGCAAGTGGTTTAGATCAATCTTCTGGATTTCCTACCTGCAGTACTGTAAAAAGTCAGGATTTAAATGCAAAAAAACAGTTGTAAAAGATTAAATATTTTCTCTGACCGGTGCGTAAAAATTTACTGCGTAACAATTACAGAACTGTCACCTCAGGAGCTGTTGTGGGAAACTACATTTAACCACCAAATGCGGTTGAAAAATAAATGTGTGAAACAAATTTTGTTCATATTTTAGCGTATATTTCAGTGGAACTGTAACAAATTGTTATTCATTCTCAAGTAATATCTAGTGCTGAATTAAGAGATTTGGTTTCTGCAATTAGCAAGGGATAAAAAAAAAAGTATATTTCTGATCTATTCCCTTTCTTTCTTTCTTCCATGCACTTACTGTCCTTTTCACAGTACAATGACATTTTACTAAGATGAAATCTCACTGAGAAAAAAGTTGTAGGTAGGTTTAGTTTCAAAGAAAGTAAATGAAACTTGCTGGACTGGATAGTCTTTTGTCTGGGTTATGAATTCAGAGAGCTAAATAAAGAAACTACTGCCAAGTGCCTTACTGGCTCCTATGTTTCAAAAGAATGTTTCAGAAATGAATTTTTAAAGTGAAAGGAGTTCTATGAATTTTGTGGCATTTCTTGTCTCCATTATTTTGCCACTTGTTATCTAATGTATTGTAGAAAGCATTGCAGAAGAAAGCAGTTTTAGTTTTTGTCCTAACCATGCCTCATTAATTCATGATGATTCGGCAATTCACACAAAAGGAAGCACAGGGAACATTCAGGTTTACATAAAACCTTAGAAATATCAGCTTTCCCACTAGCACTGCTATACATTTGCAGCCACAGCTATTTCTCCATCTGTCAGTAAAAACAAGAGTCTTACTCCTGCTGGTCAGAATAAACGATTTCCCACAAGAGGTCACCTCTTCCCACAGCGTCCAGGCTGGTTTTGTGAGAAGTGGTGTAATGTCAGCAGATCAGACTGGAAATACATTTCGCACTTTTTTAGTCCCAAAACTTACTTGAAAACTCCAGTGCCTTGCTTGTCACCTTGCTACTGCATGTATGAGAGCAGATCAGCAAAAAAATCACCAGCAAGAAGAACATATTATAGGGTGCAACGAGGAAAGTGTGAGAAGTCTTATTAAGTGACTTAAAAGGCAATTATTAGGAGGAAGAAACATGGAAAACTGTGTTACTCCTAAGCGCACAGAGTTCAGCACAAAAGTACAGATGTCTCACTATATCCTGTTAAGTCATCACAAATCACTGTACCAAGCAATGACACCAGAAACAATGGGTTCACACCGTTTTTGTGACTTTGCACAGTGTACTATTCTGAGGCTGCTCTGCCCCAGGAAGGAACCAAGCGGGTATCGTACAGTAAAGCTTCAAGGTGACATATAAGCAACAGGTAAAAATTTTTAGAGTAAATCTGGTGAGTTGTTCACATTCAGTACAGATACCAATACAGCAGTAAAGAAATGCTGCTTTGAACTCCACAGTGCGCATTATTTATTAATTGTGTATTTGCAGAGGTTAATAGAGGCTTTGTGCCTAAGCCACTTACCTTACGAAATTACGCAGAGATATTCATGTATACCAACACAGTCTGTTATTTATGTCCAGCAGATAAAAGCTACTTCACACAATTTGAAGATGATGACTGTAGTGTGACAGCTTTAATTACACAGTCAAATGCTAATACAGCTGAACCCTACCTCTGTTCAGCAGTCCACTTGAAATTATTTGGAAACAAGGCATGGGCTGTTGCTTCATATAAATCAATCCTCCACTCCTATTACCTCTCGTGATATGAAACACACAAACCCATCCTGCTTTGTGGGAATAACTCAGAGACGAAACAAAACAAGGAGAAGTCACAACTCCAACATGTTTCACGACTTTTCCACATACATTACTTCCAAGTGAGCACACAAGTTTGCAAAGGCATATACAGGCCATAGCACAGTCCATGAATCGCTGTATTTGGAAACGGGCTTCTCCTGTGCGTAGTACAAGCACTTCTCTCGTTTAACATGAGAATACAATGAATAACTACTGATGATGAAGTCTTAGAAGACAATCTCATAAAACAGAGTCTTTACTTAGTTTCAATTTACAGCAGAATTTAGTCTCAAGAATGATTAGATCATTAACCTGGACATTGAGCATAACAGCTGTTTTCTGTGACAATCAGACTTCTACACGAGAAATACCATTCTCATAAATAAAGCAGCCTACTACATACACCAAATAAACAGTACTGTGCATGTTTGAGAGTTACTTCAGTTACATCAGTGACCTTCAAAAAGTGTCACTTGTGTGCACGTGATAAACTGAAAGGGTCAAGTCATATTTTTTTTTAGTCATGTCATATGTCACTTGAGCTTGCTGGGGTCTCATCAACAAAACGATCATTTGCCTGAAAAACACTGCCCATTATTGTGGAAGGTCTGTCAGGTTCTGATTTCCACTTGACTTAGAAAAGTGATCTCAAACAGGGTCTCTGTTCTAAGTGCGGGGAGAGTGGTTACTCAAACATTCAGTTCTCATTCAGTTCTAACTTTTAGCAAGAAACATTTAATGTTCATTTCTATTTCATTCATAATGTTCAATTTTAAAAAAAAAATGAAATCTCAAAGTTTGGTGACATGGGAAAACCACTTCCTTACGCTCTTCCCTACGTTACCTCTCTTAGTGAAGTGCTACTTTTGATGATACTCAAACATCTGCCAGGTTTGAATTTTCAGGCAATCCCCCAAAATAACTGCCCTTTGGAACAAAGAGCTAGATAGCCAGTCAGCTATTTTCTGACTACAAATGGATGCAGCTACACACAATGTAGGGATACTTTTAAGGAGAAAATAAGAAATGTGTTGCTATGCTACTACTTTAATCCTCTAGAATATAAATGTTGAAGCATGACTGAAGCCCTTTAGCACTAATTTCAGCATTGCTTAATTACTAATTCTTTCATTACCATGGATTAAAACAGAAAAATGAACTGCAGAAAAACACTTTCTATCATTAGCAAAATTGTGGCGCTAATAATAATGATAACACAATTTTACTTTAACTGAAGAGACCAATAACATTAGGCTGTGTTTGTTTGGTTTTAGAAAGAAAGCATTTGTGGATAACCATATTGCACCTATAATGAATTAGGAAACCAATCTTTCTTTACGCATTTTCACAGCTCCTACTAACGGGTAATGGCATTCTTCCTAAGCCTGAACTATGAACAGTGCAAAACGTTCTAGTCCTGCCACTTAAAGACAAAATTATTTGTGTTGTTCAGTATTAAGGGGTTTTTTGTTTGTTTTATTGGTTTGTTTTGGTTTAAGGAAATGAGCAACACCTCATACATAGCAAAGCGCTCACATCCAACACACTTCAGCAACATACTCATTCCCAACTCTCAGGACAAAGCACAGATTACTAAAATACCTCTTAAGTCCTACTTAAAGATTAGTGTTCTGCCTATCCTTCTGCAGCTGGGGCAGGAATCAACTCATGGGTAAACAAAAGATTAAGCAACGTGTGTGGTCATAAAAAGTCTGAAAGTCCTAAGAACGTCATATTTAGACCATCATTTCTGTGACCTGGTGCATAGAAGCAGATAGAACAATACAGTACAACTCTACCCATAGTACACCAAAGTTGAATACTATCTGGTATCTACCTGTTATGAAATAGAGAAAATTATAACATAGTATTCTGTTGTTCTTGCCAAGGACCATCGTTTGCCTCTTATTACCCAATCTACTTTTGTACATAAAGCCACAAACGTGTTTTTCTTTGAGCCGTGAGATTCACTCTGATGATAGGAGAACATGTCACCTCCTACAAAATGCTTTTCCCAAAGCTGTCAGTGAAATCAATTAAAATCAAAATAACCTTTGTTCAATCTCTGTTTGACTTCAGTCACGATCTTTAAAGAGACCTACGTTAGCTGTGGGCTGAACCCTGCGTAAGCAAGCTAAAGTAAAATGAGTTTGGGAATGTATTTGTTCTGTGTAATGTATTTGTTACAATTTATTTTACAACTGCCTTACAGCCGTTAAAAGCAAACACACCCCTAACAAGTACAACCTTTCTAGTAAAGTGTGAAATATGGAATATCACTGATTATGCTGAAAACCATCAAAATGCAAATGGAGTGAGAAAGAATCTGCAACAACATCATCATGTAAACAAAACATAAAAAGAAAACACTTGTAACAACACAGATGGTATACCTTTAGCTATTGCCAGATGCTCATGCTAGGGATGACCTCGAGCACTCTGAAGTCACCAAGAGCCTTTGCCTGAACTTCAAAGAATATGTTGGTTGAATTAAAAAAAAAAATTTTTACACTCATATATATTGACATTACTGCTCATTGCTGCAATTCTCAGATTAAGACATGGCAAAAGGTATATGTATTTTAGTGCTTACCATTATCACTTTTGAGATTTCCACTGCTGAGCTGTTTTAACCGCTTCTGATGGGATTTGCCATTGTAGTGGATTTGTGCCTGAGCGGCAGAGTTCAGCTGAATGTTACAAACTTTACACAAAGTGAAATTGGTGTGTTTCTTTTCTCT
The DNA here is from genome assembly GCA_013398225.1 of Steatornis caripensis. Taxonomy (NCBI): domain Eukaryota; kingdom Metazoa; phylum Chordata; class Aves; order Caprimulgiformes; family Steatornithidae; genus Steatornis; species Steatornis caripensis. The sequence goes on along the minus strand of VZSC01003152.1, from coordinate 190,075 downwards.
CTCCTTCTTTTCTTCAGTGCCATCAGGTGCTAACCCTTTCTCACCTTCCCTGTCCGGGACAGACGTGAAATCTGAATTGTATGAGCGGTCATCAACTGGTAAATCAGGGCTCCAGGGCTTCTTCATATTTTCTGAGGGGGGAAAAAACCACAAGAGGGAAAACTGATGAGTCCTACAAAATAATATACACAAGATTTCTACATCTGCAAATCACTAAAAGGCAGAAAATAATTCTTTGCATTTTCATATTTTAACTCTACGTTTCTGCTCATCTAGTTTGCTTTCTGGTCATGTTTTTTCAGTACTGTTATGTACCTTGACAGCAGCTCAGCTGAATGTCTTGAAATGTTCGGGGTACTATTAAATTTATCACAGGAGCCAACCTGTCACAGAGATAATTTTTTAAAATTATTTCTATCTTATCCCTTGGTTAGTTTAATTATTTAAGAATTACCCTATGAAAAGCAACCTTAGGAATACCAAGTTAAGAAACCTCAGCAAAGCCTAGATGAAGGTCATGACTTCTTAACTGTCATCTTCAGTGGGAAACCGTATTGGGTGCAGGTGCCCAGGTGCTGGCAGTAGGGGCTGGAGGGCCACCTCTCTGAGAGGAGCCCAGGTGCTGTTCCATGATGGGGACAGTCAGTTCCAGGCAGCTCCAAAACTGACTCACCAGTGCCCAAACCTGAGCCCATCAGCCACCAGTGTGGCACCTCTGTGATAACGTATTTAAGAAAGGGTAGAAACACTTCGCAGCAGCTAAAAAAATGTGAGACAAAGTCCCTAGACAGTGGAAAAGGAGGAGAAGGTGCTCCAGGCACTAGAGCAGAGGTTCTCCCACAGTTCATGGTGAAGACCATGGTGACACAGATTGTCTTCCTGCACCCCGTGGAGGACCATGGTACAGCAGATATTCATCCTGCAGCCCATGGAGGACCCCACGTCAGAGCAGGTGGACATGCCCTGAAGAAAGCTGCAGCCGATGGAGAGCCCATGCAGGAGCAGGTTCCCAGAAGGGTCTGTGGTCCATGGAGAGCAGCCAACACAGGAGCAGGTTTTCTGGCAAGACCTGTGACCCCACAGGGGAACCCATACTGGAACACTCCTTTCTCGAAGGACTGCAGCCCACGGAAAGGACCCATGCTGGAGCAGTTTTTCAAGAATTGCAGCCCATGGGAAGGACCCTCACCTGAGTAGTTCGTGAAGGACTGTATCCCATGGGAGGGACGCTACGCTGGAGCGGAGCAACACTGTGAGGAGGAAGGTGTAGCAAACATGAACTGATACAGACTGACCACAATCCCCAATCCCCCTGCACCACCGCTCAGGGATGTAAGAGTAGTGCAGAAGAGTCAGGAGTAACGTTAAGCTCCAGAAGAAGGGATAAGCAGAGGCAAAAACATTTTAGTGTTTTGTCTTTGTTTTTCACCATCCTACTCTATTTTAATTGGCAATAAAGTAAACTACTTTTCCCCAAGTCGAATATCTTTTGCCCATGACAGTACCCAGTAAGTGCTCTCCCTGTCTTTATCTCAACCCATGAGCTTTTCCATCTTATTGCCCCCTCCATGCCCTGGTGTGGAAAGGGAGCAAGAGAGCAGCCGGGTGGGGGTCTGGCAGCCAGCCAAGGTCAATCCGCCACAGAAATACAAGTGGGTATTACACCAGAAATATTTTATAATCCTCTGAAGGATTAAATCTATACATATCACATTTGAATTTTTTTTTTTTGCATAAACAATAGGTCAGTTAAACTCTACATGGATGACAACCTATGGTTGTGTTCCATTACAGACACTGCACTTGACCACAAATTCATAGCTGTTCTGGCACTTAGAAATACAAGACATATTTTTCAAGTTGGAAAAAAAAGGGGGAGAAGAAAAATTAGTCTCTGTTTCCCATATTTATATATTTCAATGTGTTGCAATTAATAGAAGAAAAAATAAACCTCCTACATTTCATTCATCTAAGCTTAAATGCACAGATCTCACTCTTGAGTTTATTAACTAGTATTTAGCAACGTCTAGTCATCCCCTCTCCACTTCCTGTGAATGCTTTCAAGCCCAAATCTGATCATTTCATAACTTGTCTGGTTCAAAATAGTTCAAAGACAAATAATAAACATGTTATATCAGTTTTATCTTAACCTCCCAGGATTATAATTCAAGAATTGTTAGCTTAGATCCAGCTAGCACCAAACTGTAAGAACTACAGAAATGAGAAGATAATCCAAACTGCAGAACTTAAAGTGAAACCAATGTGACCATGAGCTTCTGTGATTGAAGGGGAGCAGAAATGGCACAGGTGAAGAAGTGTTCTGTGCGCTGCAAACCTAATTTACTGTTCGAGTGCAAAATGTTATACCAACTTAGCATCTTGATGAGATCTTTATATGGCATATAAATCTTTGAACTGCTTGTTCTCCCAGACTTAGTGAATAAATGAAGGTCTACCCAATGAATCTAATCTGTACTTTGAGTCATAAAAATACTGCAGCCTTAAAGACAATGATACTATTTGGTATCTAACTGACAAATCAGTCAACCTAGAGACAAAAAAGACGATTGCAGCAACACAAGAAAATGGGCTACAGATGCCTTTAATCCCAGATCCAGACAAGGTTCAGCATCTAAAAATAAGTCTAAACAAACCTTCAGATTTGGGTCTGATTACACCAAAATACTGCAAATGATGCTTGAGAGAGCGTCAAATACTGTAAATTTCATCAGCTAAACATTTTGCCAGACCTCCCAAGGATTTAAACACATTTACTGCTTTCCAATCAAATCATAAAGACAAATTTATCTAAACATGCAAATCTAAAACCTATCAATATTCAAACAGTTTCAATCTCAGTTTTCAGATTTGCTTGCTATCTAATCAGTATTGTGGTCTTTTATGCTAACTAAACGCTATTTCATTTAAGAAAGTCCAAACTCAGTTCTAAAAGGAGCTCTGCACTTGCTGTAGTTTAAAACCTCACTCAACCAGTTCAGTCAGTATTGTTATTTCAGCTTTTGTGTATGGCCAACTCTTATCTAGGATTTTAGGTGTCTAAAGCAAGAGATGAGAAAGCAGGCTAAACAATTCATTCCAGA
>VZSC01003152.1:159254-182426 GCA_013398225.1 Steatornis caripensis | reverse complement strand
GATGATCTCTAGAGGTCCCTTCCAACCCCTACCATTCTATGATTCTATGATTCTATGAAATACATCTTAAAGAAGATCTCCTCGTCTTCTTTCCAATAGGTCGCTGCAACAAACACATTCCTATGATAGCTGAAGAATAGGAAATACAGACGGGGCATTAAGACCAGAAGGCTACTAATTACGATATTCTGGGATTTCTAATATTTCATTCAAAATCTGTGAAAGACACTTAAGCGGCAATCATCACAGATGCTTGCATCTCCGTTAGTGACCCCTAGACTCTGCAGTCGCTGTAAATCTCACCAACAGAGCCTATGGAAAGAGTCATCTCACTGTGAAATAGACTAAAATGATAAACTCTGGTGGTTTGTCCTTAGAAACACGTATTCCTCCCCTTGCAGATGTCTACGCTGTAGATCTTGAGTTAGATGGGATGAATCTTGCTCTGCCTGCCATAACAGCCTCTTCAAATGTTAAAAGGACTGAACTTTTGCAGGTAATAATAAAACCCAGCTTTCAGATATCAACAGAAAACTGTTCATATCTGTTGTTATCAGCTGCTTTCAAAGAAACCGTTGCTAGTGCAATGTTTAAAAAAAAAAGAAAAAGGAAAGATCGATCACTTATCAAGATCCTTNATGTCTACGCTGTAGATCTTGAGTTAGATGGGATGAATCTTGCTCTGCCTGCCATAACAGCCTCTTCAAATGTTAAAAGGACTGAACTTTTGCAGGTAATAATAAAACCCAGCTTTCAGATATCAACAGAAAACTGTTCATATCTGTTGTTATCAGCTGCTTTCAAAGAAACCGTTGCTAGCGCAATGTTTAAAAAAAAAGGAAAGATCGATCACTTATCAAGATCCTCGCTTTACTTATCACCTTGTCATTTTTCACGTCTTGGGGGAATGTTACTGGCACACTACACAGACGCCTCTGGTAGTAATTGGAATCTTCAAATCTTTTCAAAAATCATAAATTTGATACCGTATCTTTCAGGTGATAGGACGTTACTGGCTGATGACAGTCATGGTAGCAGGGTGACCTTTGCATNAAAAAGGAAAGATCGATCACTTATCAAGATCCTTGCTTTACTTATCACCTTGTCATTTTTCACGTCTTGGGGGAATGTTACTGGCACACTACACAGATGCCTCTGGTAGTAATTGGAATCTTCAAATCTTTTCAAAAATCATAAATTTGATACCGTATCTTTCAGGTGATAGGACGTTACTGGCTGATGACAGTCATGGTAGCAGGGTGACCTTTGCATCAGCCTTTTAAGAGTCTCTTCCGCACTGCGAAACAATGTATGTGACAGGATCCTTCCCAAAACTGGTATCTGTACGCTCAGCTCTTCCTATTTACCCATTATGCTACTTGAAAATCCCTGCTGCATCGGGTACTTGTGACACCTTTACCAAGACGTCAGTGCCAGCTAACTTGCCTTTGCAACCTCTAGATTGAGCTCACTAAATAAAAGGTTGGCTCTAGAAATTTGTTCCTGGGAGAAGCTTAAAATGAACATTCTGCCATCTATTTTATACATGGATGTAGGGGGCAGGACAGCCTGAGGAAAGGATCAGAATTACAAAAATAAAACAGCTTTTGCTTCTTCCATTCCCATTATCACTAGCTGCCATCCTGACACTGTAGCATTCTGGTTTTGATCAGGGCTGCACCTGCTTCTGGTGTTGAGCTCAGAGCAATTTAGGTCATTTAGGTCTATTTTACACATTGTTACCGTAGCGGTTACAAACAGACGATGAGAGGGATGAACAATGGGAAAATGTCAAAGGGCACTCACGGTGAAAGCACTGCATCTCTGATAGGCAGCTCCCTCCCAAGTGACCTGTGTAACCTTCAGGATACACTGCAGGACTCATCTGTTTTCTCTGGATGGATGAATGAACGTCATTTCAGTGGAAGAGCTACTGGGGAATGGGAACCTACTGGGATTGGAAAGGCTTTTTTAAAAATAATTGATTTTTCAGGACATCGTTTGTTCTGAGTCTTTCAGATTTTGCTGTCTTTCAGACAAAAATTAAATACAAAATAGTATATAATACAACAAAAGCTGACATGAAAATCTGGAAAACACATGCATTAAGTAATTTTACACTGCTGGTAGGCCTTTCTACTCAGAGCTTTAGGACTGCAAGAATAACCATCACTTGCTTCTAAAAAGCAAGGAAGAGTTTGTCAGGTCATACACCCAAGAGCTAAATTACCAGTCAGCGATAAAATTGCAGACGGAATTCAGTATTTCTTGTTGCTTCCTGTCTCATACAATGCACATCGTATCACATTTGAAGCCACTATTTACCAAATTTTCTCTTCAAAAAATCCACACAAAATACAATAGAAGCAGCAGCTTAGGAGGGAAAAAAAGGTAAGCCAGGGAGTGAAACACTTTGTTTTCCTGTTTATTGTTTCTCCGTATCCTTCCAGCTCCTCCCAACCTGATTCACTGCTGCTAGCTCTTATACCACTTCAGACATCCACGTGAACAATAAGAAAATCATAATCATCATCATCTCATGCGATTCTTGTGAAGAGGAAAATAATCTCTTTCGAGCAAAAACTGCACCAAGTGCAAGAAATAAAGGCAGGTTCTCCCCACATGTTCATTGCTTGAGGGAGGTGGGGGCAGCGACGGGGCATGAGGCAGAAAGAAACAGAGGTTATTTGGCATTGGAGGGCTTTACAAGCGAACGTCTACGTCCTGAGAGACCACCCAAGAAATGCATCTCTGCAAACTGAACCCTATAAGTGTAGATTTTTACCTATCTGAAATAGGCTCATTGTATATTTGTATACCTTGAGCAATAGCGCAGAAAATAAAAGCTTGGGCTTTTGTTTTGTTTTGTTTTGCTGGGACAGCACTTAAATCTTTCAGGAAAGGCTGCATTTCAATACTGCAGCAAAAGAACAGACTCCAGCCTATCTCCCACCACAGCCACACGCACCGCGAGTTCCTAAAGGAACTTACAGATGAACTAAACAGAAAAAGTTCATCGTTTCTCAGTTCAGCAGTTCCCTCGTGCCAGAAGCAACCAACAGACATCTCATAGTCTCAAAATATACTGCAGTCATTTTTTTAATTGAGTTCTATAAAAAGAGCTAAGCACTAATCAACACCATATGTTATTCAATTAGCTAGTAATACATATCTATTTCTCAAGCCTGTGCTAACATAATGGACCACTTTGGGTGGTTTGGAACTATTTAAAGGCCAAGTAATTAATTTGCAAACATCAGCTTCTAAAATCTGAGCAGCACTACTGTGGTGACTTACAGCCACAGCCAAGCCATGAGAACTCCCTCATTCGCTTTTTATTCAGTCCTTTCTCAGAGATGGTCCTTGGGAAGACAAAAGATTTCTGCCTAAAATAGGGCCAAATGAAGACACGGGTTCAGCTATGTGTCTGGCCTAGTACCCAGGCCCCAAGGGATGCTCCTCTCATGAAGATAACGCACGCTGCTTGCGTTGCCTCACCCCCCTCTCCATCAGTGGTATCTTGTGTACAGACCTTGACAGAAGGTCTGTCAGACCACAGTAGTGGAAACGGCAAAAGGCAGAGCTAGCAAAGTTATGAAAGCTCTACCTACCAAGAAAATCTGTTGTTGCCATGCACCCTGAAGTGTATTATTTTTTCCATATTCTTGATTTCCACATTTGGGAATTCCACTTACTGCCTCGAAACTCCTATCAACAGCACTCTGAGTTGGCTGGGCTCAAAAAGAAGGGACGGAAGCATCTGATCACAATTCAGACTGCCTCTGCTAGACAAAACCTTGGGTTTAGCATTATTTCTGAGAAGGCAGGCAGTCAGTACAGGTTTTAAAAGTCAGGAAAAATATTGCAGATTTTTTCAGTTACTAACTCTGAGTGACATACAAATTAGACCATTTAGCAGGGTCCAGACACAGGTGTAAAGAAAAAAGGACGTGCAAAAGGAAAAGATGATAACCAACCTTTTTCTACAGAACTACCGAAATTTTGTAGGTATTGGAATTACTTTTGATTTCATGAATAAAAATCACCTCTTTCAGCCTCTCTGGATCAACTCCCTGATGTGAAATCAGTCTACATCCAGATACCCTGTAAGAGCCATATTCCGCTTCTAAAGATCTTTAGTTTCCCTAGTACCTAAATATCCAGTCAAATCCTTATATCTTAGCAGAAAGCAAGAGCATGAGCAGTTGTTTAGGCATAATGAGCAACTCATTTTTGAAGACAAGTAAGTTCTTATGCTCCGGCTACAACCACTAGCTACCACTGTATCCAAGTAGGTAATTTTTAAAACATCCTTAAGCTTCAATTGGTGTTTGTTTCTATTTTGTTGGTAGGTTATTCACTTCAGAAACACAAGACACGAGTTACTTTTTTTTTCTCCTTTCCGGGTTAAGCGTTTTGGCAATATGCTGATGAAAATACATCTACTAAATTAAAGAGAAAAAAAATTGGAAGGTAAGTCACATGAATGAGCTTTGCGGCAATTCTGCTTAAAAAAAAAAAAAAACCAAATCTCCCAAAAAAGCACTGCAGAATAAAGAATGGTAATTTTGATACAGATAGCTGATCCCCCGCAATCTTTGTTATGCATATAAAATGCAGCCATCAGACACTGAATAAAATAAAATAAACTGGCAATAAATGTAGTCATGGTGGGGGGAAAAGGAAATTAAAGGTCACAAGCAAGGGATTACTAAGATTCTGTTTGGTTTGTTTGCTTGTTTAATTTCAGGAGGAATGTCAGAAGTTTGTGTTCTGCACTTTTATTTTCACAGAAGCCATTTCAGGAACTACTATTTTTGTGTAGTTTGCAAGAAAATTTCTCAAGTTCGCCAGTCCTATGATTTGAATTCTCAAACCCTTTCAGGCCCTAGAAAATCGCAATGTTTACCAGATATAAAAACAGTCAAAATTTAGGAGTCAATCTCCTCCCTCTTTTTGTTATAGTTTTGTTTTAGGGAGTTGCTACGTGGATATTTTTAAAAAAACCCTTTAAAACAAAAGAACCACAGAAGAGCAAACGAGCAATTTTAGTGCTTCAACCAGTTCTACTTTGGAAAAGATCTCCAGATCAAATTAAATATTGTATGTTTTGTCTTCCTGTAGACACACTTTTACAAACACCAATGTTAAAAAAAGCTTGAGGAATTAAGGTTTGTATTTGAATATTATCTTTTATACTCCTGCAAAAGTAATCATTTTTTCACATTATCTGCTCATTATAAAATATTCAGGTAGCTCTGGCAGCATTTACAAGTGTAGGAATTATTTTTATTATTATTTTATTGTTTCATTATACCCCCTGGGCCATTTAATGCTGAATTTAATGGAGAGCAGATCATTTTCCAAGCAATGCAAACACATCAAGGTGAAAGTCTGTTGTGCTTGGAAAGGTTAGCTGACGCTTTCGCAAGTGCATGTGAAAGTTACTGTCATTTATCTTACTCTTGCACCTTGAGATTGCACTCTGTTAAACAAAGAGGATGTATTTAGTACAGCATTCATGGCAATAGGAACATAATTTCTGCTAGCTTACAGCATGTGTTTATTTGGGGTAGACTGTGCAGTTTTAGTTGAGAGGTATAAACATATTGTATACAACTGAAAAAGCACATTCTCTGTCATGTCTTTACAGCCCCTGTCTTTGTTATTGTACCCGAGGCTGATACACGTTTGCCTCAATCTCTTCATCAATATCAGGGATTTAAAGACAAACATTTAGCAAACCAGACTATGCTTGGCATGTATCAGTAAAATACCTGAAAGACAAATTGGGAGATCTGCACCTTTTCACGTTTCCCCAGGATGACACAGTGTCCTACAGTAGCAGCTGAAGTCTTTTGTTACAGTCACACAAGGCCAACATAGGGCTTCATTTATGCAGCTGGGTAACTATTTTAACATAAAGCCTATCTGTCTGTGTCACATTTCTAATAACCTTTTCATCACAGTACCCAGATGTAATGCATTTAGAGAAATGCTTACGCATGAAAAATAAAAATGTGCAAAAGGAATCTAATTATCAAAGAGAGAAACTGGGGTTATTCATTTCTTATTTGGGATAAATTCAGGCGATTCGCTACCAGTGGTGTAAATGTGTTTTCAAGGTATGATCGCTAAAATCCCACAGAGTTGGTGTACATCCTAGTGTACATCCAGGAAAAGGTATCAGGACCTAAGCGGACTTACTGAGCAACGAGACATTGCAGTAACTTTTTCCTTGCATTACTTTCCCACAAACGTAATTCACTCCTCTGCTGAACTGCCTTATGTGTGGAAAAGGAGGGTAGGGGACATCGGGGAGAATTTGTTCATATTTTTTATAAGTTACACACACAAAAATAGCTTTTAAGATAAGTATATGGGGAGGGTTTGAAATTATTTCTGTAAGCTCTTATTGATCAAATATCTCTGAAAGATGTTAACTACTCACAATTCTGACATAAGCAGCTCAATATTAAAAATATGGAAACACAGGAAAACACAGACAAACTAGAGACTTCAAGTCAATATCTCCCATCTGGCGCATGGACTGCTGCTTTACTTTGCTTGCAAAAATCAGCCCCTGCTTGAAATTGCTGATTTTACAAGATATTCCAGCAATATCTTTCAAAATCTAGAAAATTAGTAGATATGCCCAGGAGCTTACTGGACACATTAATCAATGATGGTGCCTTACTATTGCTAAAATACAAAACAGGCTTCTAAAATAGGAAAGGTTTTTCAGTTTTGCAGAAATATGTAAATATTTTTATCATGGAAAGTATGGGAATAACACCACACGCACACAGAAAGTAGGATAGCTGATGCTCTCCAGCCTTCTCTGGGAGACCTCCACAGCAGTACTTCCCCTAGTGCGCTCTGTGGCAGATGCTTATAGCGCAGACACAGAACTGCTGCTTTTGGGAAGCCTGAGCACTTTGCTTAGCCACTGTGATCTGCGAAAGCTTCTGCTGCTGAGTCTGTAAAATACTTCCAGCTCCACTGGCTCTGCTGGCCATCTGCAATCTCTCTCAACCTGTCAGTGTAGGCTGAAGCTGTTGAAAACCTCTGCGAAGTCACGCATGAGAGAATTTAAAGCTCTGTAAGACCTATGAAGTTTCTTCCTTCAGCCATGCTGATTAAGATGAAGCAGCTTATAAATTCTATTAAACACACGACAAGTTTATAAAATCCCTGGGACCTGCCCGACTGCTTAATTTTTCAGAATAACAGCTCAACTTTGCATTAAAATCTTTGTTAGCACTGAAGGTCATTTAAGACTACTGAATAAAATATACATGAAATTTTCAGAATTAACTCATTTTGAAACATGAATTTATGACAAAAAGTTAGAAGACTTCACAAAATACTGAATGGCTCAATATTTCAAGGCTTTTTATCTCAAAATTACCTTCTCTGATTAACCTTATCATCTCAAACATTGCACCTCACTGACTATGTACAAAACTTCAATCTAAATGAACTTTTTCACAGGAGTTGAAGTGTTAAATACAAGGGTAGTAGTGACCCTTAGCTACCGACAGACCTTTACAATATGGTGCTCCTTCCACTGAAAAATAGACATCTATCTGAATCCATTTTCCAAAAATGGCAAGATAAACATACTCCTATCCAGGTGTGAGTCGGCACAACACTCACTGAAGTCAGTGGCGTTACATCGGCATAAAAACGGTGCAAGAAAAGCAGAATCAGATCCCCATTTGCCTTCTACCTAGAAATTCCCACAGTGATTTCAGCATCTCGGCAGTCACTGGTGATTTCAGCATTTCAGCAGACACCGTAACTTCTGCTGTTCTTGCTACGCATTATAGAAACTGTCACTTTTTAGATTTATGGTATCTTTTACAGCTCAGGTTAAAGAACACTTAAAGCACTTTCAGTGTTTGATATACCTCTACTCCAGAAGAACAGAAATGAGACTCCTTCATTAATTTAGATCCAGACAACCAGACTATTCACACTAGCAGTCTCGTAGAATTTTAATGGGATTACCTGCATGAGTAAGAACTTCTTATATGACAAAAGTTCTGCAGGACTGCAAAACTTTTCTAATCAGAAAAGGGAAACATTTAATGATGAAAAAGTACAAAAATTACAGTAGCTAAAACTTCATTGTTAACGGTGTGACTCACAAGGATGCAATACATTTACTATTAATTTAATGAATATCTGACCAATCAGCTGGTTTTAGTTGCCCAAGATGATCTGTAAGGTAATAAAAACCCAAGCAATGTAAAATTACTACTTTTGTTGTAAACTTTGATATTCCAGGTTTGTTTCTTCCCTGAAAAAGTTCTTCTTTAATAGAAGAAAAATTGTTGAACTACAGGCAATTGAGGTAGAAAATACTTCTCTCAATATACATTCATTTACTTTCGTTTCATTTTGAGGCAATTTATTTGAAATCTTTGTCACATTTTTATTTTGTTTGTCACAGAGGCACATGAAGAGTAAACACTGCGTGTAAGCAAAGCCATAAAAAGCACAGCCTGAAACCAAACAACTGAACAAGTGACCTTCCCCTAAGCCACGGCACACAGGAGACTACTCCATCCTTCCTCGTATTTCCCTAGTTTAGACAAAATCGTCATTCTTTTACTTAGCATTATTTAAATCTGGCCCACTAACATCATGTGCAATCAACACTCACTTTCAAGAAGCAAATGGGAATGGCTTACCTCGCAGTATAGCAGTGGCATCCACTTGAGCATGCCTTGCCCCTACAGTACATACACATCTGGAATCAACATACACTCACTGTCATCAACTGCTTTGCACAAATCACTTGGTTATCGATCACTACACTTATCGCTCTTCATTGACTGAGCTTCATTCCACGTTACTGCTCTCCTGCTGCTTCAGCAAACTGAAACTTCTATTTCAAGGAGAATTCACGTACAAACCAAGGCAGTGATCCTTTACACTGGATACTTCTCACTATATCAAGATTTTTTTGCAGTGATCTGCCTTTATTTCAGGAAAAAAAAAAAATCATGTGTCCATTACAGCTGTAGAGCCTTTACTAAGAAGTAAGCTGCAAGAGGGGTTGTTTTCCCCCCTGTAACACACGCACTATGATCTATATCTTTACTATTTTATAACAGATACCTTTTTTCAGTATGGAAGAATTCAAAGATCTACAACACACAAATAACTAACCGCACGGCTTTAGGAAGGTAATTGTTCTGAATGGCCACCAACCGCTTGGGAGACTTACAAGGACTCTTTTTTTGAACCTTCATCTGCCACAAAGCACACTTCTTTCTGTCCTGCCAACTAAACTTCAACTCTTGCGTCAGATAAATAACTTCAAGAAGGACAGGAAAGTTCCATTTACTGCATGCACTTATGCACACATAAATAATATATAAATGCATATATATAGATCTGAGGCTTTTGAAAGAGGTCTCAATATGGTCATTTAGGCAAACCCTTTGATGTCAAAACCACTGGAAATTTTCTCTCAAAGAACTTAGCCAAAATCAACACTTTCACACAAACAAGGTGGCAATTTTTTTTCAACTTTGCTTGCACAAACTTAAATTTTAATGAGAAAGAAGAGCAAAAGTTTCTGGGTCCTGTGGCCCAAGTAACACTAAGTCACTGTGTTTCAAATCTTGTTCGGTAAAATAAAGTGCTCATATTACAACTAATTAGTGCAGTACCACAATCACTTACTAACAGGTGTTCAACACTGTTACGGATTTAAGGCAGGAGACAAAGCAGCTACCGTTCTTCCTGCTGTCACCATTTTAATCATCAAAAGAGATAGCAGAAGGCATGCGGATTTCCTCGGAGAGCAAGCCTACCAGAAGCACGAGCACCCCAGTGGCAAAACATGAAATGAAAGCAAGCAGCCAACAGCCCAGATATGAGTAAGTTTCACAGTGGCACAGTATTTTGTCACACCTGTGAATGTAGCACAGGATTTGCTTCTCCTGAGAGAGCATTTTGTCAACAACGGGATTAGCACTGACAAATGATGACCCAAGATCCTTTCATTTCTGCCTGCAGGAGTTTTTGGTCACCACAGAGATAAAAAACAGCAACTTTGACAAAACATACACTCAAACATAGTAAATTCTGGCATAAAACAATGCAATAAAACCAAGCTACTCCAGCCCTAAACTTTCCTCCTCTCACACAGATCTGAACTTCTGGGCTCCACTGATTTGCAGGAGTTAGGAAAGAAGCAGAGGACCCCAGAGGCAGACGTTTGATAACATTACCTACCTCCATAACCAGTAACGTTTCTGAGCATGCACGCAAGGACTTTCTGTTTCCACCATACGAAATAAGAACCCACTCTACTAACAGTTCATTAGTGAAGGTAAAGAAAAAAAAAAAAGGGGGGGGTGTGCATATATGTGTGTGTATATATATATAAAGAAATGCAACTAGAGGAAATCCACTTTGCTATTGTAGATTTTAGCTCGGTAAGGTTTGGTGTCCATTTTACAGCAACTCTGCAAATTGTGGGATATTCAGATCTTAGTATTGCACTTCAGGATTATGCCAAGGAACAAACAGAAAGGAGAGCACCATAAGGCTGACCTTTAGGAAACTCATGAAGTCAAAACTGGTATTTTCTTGACAGTCCCACAGGCTGTCTCCTGCAGATACTGAATTTGATTCCAATTTATTTTTTTTATGTGCAACTCTGCATTAAATTTGCCCAGAACACGCAGCCCACATTTTTAACAAACGTTATGTCCTTGGCTATGCGACACACCAAAACTCATTTGTTTCTCACGTTTGTTTCCACACTCACTTTCACGTTTGTTCCTCACTCTACTTCTACATAATTTCCACTAAGCTGATTTGTTTGTCCCGACTCAACGTTGCTAATCACTCACATAAGCTTCCCCCCAAATATTGCAAAGACAGCTTTATTCCTGGAGCACTTCTGTTTCATGCTTCCTTCCAGTTCCTCATATTGAGCAGCTGCATCTGGAGCTGACCATTTGCATTAGGCCACAGAACAGTCTTGTCCCACCACACGCTCAATTGCTCCAACAGCCCCAACCGCTTTGCTATTTAAAGGGAAAAACCATTAGAAGACTATGCAATTTGCTGCCACTTGGGAATTCACTAGGAAAAAATACAATCCACCTTTTCCAAGTGGATTCATTACACAGAAACTCTTCATCACGCAGAACAAGTACTTCCTTTAAAGAGGAACAGTCTTATTAAGACATACTCGTAACTTTTAAAATCTTGTTATCAGCATGAAAGGCACAGTACAGAAGCAGAAAAACAACATGCAGTCTAGAACTGCATTATTGCGAAGCCTGAAGATCCGTCATTGCCATTGCAAAAGGTATTATTTTCTTAAAGTATACTGAAGGAAACATGTACCATCTAAAATAAAGAAAAAGGCTTGGAGAAAGTGCCTACAGAGACGCAACAGAGACAAAACTTTTCTGAACTCACAAATATAGCAAAAGTGTTTTTAAATTAAATGCATTATTAGAATATAACACCAAGATGCAGATGACATTATGAAGTAGTAGAATATTTTACCACTGGAAATAGCAGTGAAGTTGGGCAGATTACATACACGCGCTATTATATTTTCTTCGTTACCTGTAGGAGGTTCAGGAAAATACCTTACATAACAACACCCAGCGCTGCCAGAAGTGACCTTGTTTAAAGCCTTTGACTGTATCTGTAAATCTCACACAATTCCTGTCTGCATCTGGACAAAAACACCGCAGTCAATCACGCAAATGCCAAGTGCAGGAGAAGGTGAAACTTGAATTCATGCTTTCTAGGCTCCTAACTTAGCGCAGTTTATAATGCTAACGGACAATTCCTCTCCTTTCCTTCCAATCCCCCTTCTGCTCTGCTTCTCTTCCTTTTCTACCCAAATTTATTTTTTGAGATTATTGTGCTTCTAAGGAAAACTGACAAATAACTTCTTGTTTGAATGTCAGAGTATTTTTTGTTAGCATGGTACCATGCCTAGCCTGAAGGGAAGCTCAGCAGTGTGTTTCACAGCCTCCTGCTCTCTTTTATTTGCTATTTAAAGGGAAAAGGCATTAGAAGACTATTCAATTTGCTGCCACTTGGGAATTCACCAGGAAAAAAAATACCACAAATATCCCAGATAAACAGCAGGTAAATTCATGACCATTGTAATCTAGTGCTTGCTATATAGGAAGAACAACAAATCCTAGGAATGCCTCAAACGCAAAAGGGGTATCTTTAGATAAAAGTTAATGCTTGAATTTTGGATATCATGTTTTAGAAAGCGAATGTACACCACAGGAAGAAACTCTTCTGTCTGAAAAGATGATTTACTCCCCAATATCTGTGGTCTTCCCCAAGAAACTGCTGGATAGTTGCTATGACTAATATTATTCTGCACAGTGTCTATATCTGGTGAAGTGAAATTTTTTAGGCTGCTAATAAAGCTTTGAGAGGATAGTTGTATTTTTTTGTACTATCTCTTCTTGAGGGATAAGATTTTCAAAATGATGCCCAAACTGAGCCTATAAACAAAACAAACAAAAAAAAAAACCCTGCTATTAGTATGCTCTGTTGATTTTTTAGGCTAACCTATATGGGTATTTCTCCAATTTCTCAAAAAGAAATCATTATATAATAATTATAGGTTATTTAATCATAAAAAGTTCATTACATAAGGGGAACATGCAAATACTTCTCAGTAGTTACACAGACTTTTTTAAAAAATTACACTGTATTTGGCCATTTAGTGGCATAAACTTTTGAGTCACTATAAATGTGAAATTATCAGATTAAGACACTCATACAAATGTATTCACCAGACAACAGTACAGTGTGTCTCCTGACTCTGCTAAAGAGATTTGGAATCCATTTACTGGTACTGTAATGTGTGCTAAGAGCATTCTTCTGCATTGCTGGAAGAATACTTTGGTCTTTAATTTAATCGATTAATTAGCTAGTATTTGTTGAGTGCTTTGAACATGTAACACTCCCCAGAACAGCTGAGTGCTAGTACCAAAACAGTGTGGGACAGACTTTTGTAGACTGCAGGTAGATGCATCTTTTCAGACATTTAAGGATAATACAACAACTGAGGAGGTAGTTATAGGCGAGTAACAGAGAGTATAGGTACTTGACAGGAAGTATTTTTCCGAAAGAACCAAGGAGCAAAATCAGAAAACTCATCTTTTTGTTTCTTTTACACTGTTTCCCTGGATTTTGTTTCACTGGGTAAATTCAGGGAAATATCATATCATCTGTTTTCAACTGACTCGACCCTATTTTGAATTCTTTGAAACGCTCCTCAACATGAAACGTGCCTCAACCCAACTGATGTCCAACTGCACCCTTCTTGTGCAAGTGCAGAAAATGTAGAAAACTCAAGTGGCCTTTAACCAGAGTTAAGATCAGGATTTTGTAGGCTCAGGGAGCCCTACAAAGAGGAAAGCTTTCCTAATATTTGAAAACTAAAATCAATGCGCATAGGGACTAACCAAAATTGGTACTGGAACAAAGAGATGACTAGCCACACGAAAGGACTCGTGATCTACAGTGCCCATTCATTTCAGTCCTTACCTGCCACCACGCCGCCCCAGGGTAGGCAGCTACGAGGGGATGGCTTGGCAGATGAATCATTCCCTAACCTCAGATGAATCATTCCCTGACCTCCTCTTAGTCATTTCCATTGTACGCTAAACTCCACTTACAATGTTGTCAATATCATCTACTAAAGACCAACACACACCTCCACACATACATAGAGCAAACCACCCTCCTCCTAGTAATAACACCACAATCAGGAGTTCCGCCAACCTGAATTACTTTACGCCTTCAAGGGAAATAAAGTTATTTTGTAAATGGCTGTTCATTGTTCCTGCTCTGGTGAAGAATTTGAATGAGGCTCGTCTTAATTGTATTGTTGTACGGTATTTCCAGTGCATGTTGTCTGAACTCTGCATAAATCAATGCCACCATTGCGCTTAGCATTATCTTCTACAGAAACAGCAACTCTGCTTGCTTCTAGAGAGACTGTTTCAAATACAGTTACTTGACAGAACAGGATGACATGCAGGTTTCCCAGCGCAGGCATAAAGTCCAAACCTCCTGGGGAAGGGTGAGAAGAGAGAGACATGGATTTACATCAGCAGTGAATAATCTGACACACCAGCTTCCTAACTCCTGCTTTTTTATAAAAGAAATACAAGTCAGAGATAAGGACTGAGGCGCAAGGGCACTTTTCTAACATCTCACTCTCTCCAAAAGCTTATTTGGTTCTTCACCTAGAGTTCAGTCATCAAATTTTACTGGATATGTGAAAGCCTCCAAATTACTGGTGTAAAGCCCAGAACTGGTGAATATCAACCCTCTTCAGAAATCGAAACTCAGGAGTTTGGGGTCCAGCACACACTTAGCTTTAATTTCTATGGGTTCGCATCTTCAGAGTTTTTGTTTGATTTACAAATTCTTTCCAAATAAAAAACACAAAAAAAGAAGATAGGGAGAATATATAAAATTCAGTCCAGGTTCACAAACCTTGGTTAACTCGAGCTTGCCTTGTTTAATGTTGAAACACAACTCACTTGATCCAACAATTCACTATAAAAGTCTTTAATGAGCTTGCTCTGAATCCAGCAATTTGATTTAAAACACATTAAATCCATACTAGAGGCTGACAAAAAGGATCAAAAGAAATTTAAGTCATATTGTTCAAATTTTAGAGACATCCAATATATTCCAGTAAACATCAGTTCTTCAATGTCAGCACTTAACAGCAATCGTAGCACTTGTTTTATGCATCTTACTGAACACAAAGAGTATTCTAACAGGGAGTTTCAAGGACAGGCATTTCATCCTCTGCCTTGGCATTACACATTTAAAGATATCGAAGAGCAAGGGTCCCTTTTCTGCCTCTTTAGAAGACGTTTCCACTAATTATTTACCAATCAAAAAACCAAGAAGGGTTCTTCCCTTAAACAATAAATTCAGATGAAATAATATTAAACCTGTCATAAAAGCAAGCTATAAAAATAAGAGACAATTACTAAGCTTTGGGAATATTTAACTGCACATTGCAGTATACTCCTGCAGCTACAGGTATGATATGAGTTCTACTGCAACCAAGAGTTTGTTTCAGTGTTTCATTCCTCAGGTTCCCTATTATTCTACTGAAAATAATACAGTCACTTGAGACATAGGTCTGGGTTGCATTCTTCCTCCTTCTGGCAATTATTTACTGTTCTTCCTCTTTTTGAGAGAACCTGAAGTGATATTAAACTGGGAACAGCGACCCAGAGAATACAATATTAGCCATGTTCCCTAAAAAGCATTCACATAAGGAGCATAATGTCTGTACTAGCACAATACTTTCTGAAGTGTGTTACACTCTGTATCTTTCTGGGAAAACTGGTGATTGCATATAACATTTAATCAAAGACCCACTGTACTGTGAAACAGCAATTTCTCTTCAATTTTCCACTTAGTAATTCAAAAACTGTTTTGAATGTCAACTGCTGGCAATTTTTGTGCTGGCTACAACTTGGTCAGAATAAAAAAAAAATCATTAGCATGTTAATAACTTCATGTCTTTAAGAGGTAGGTAGTTGGTCCTACATCAGAAAAAGAAGCTTCTTTTTCAGCCCTGTTCTCAATTGTAAAGTGATTATCATTCACCAGAATTTCCTAGTTCCCTTCACTCCAATTTGTGGAGAAGGACTTCTCAACAGGCAGCGTGCAGTACTTTCATAGCTCTAACGAGAGCAGCTCGCTGAGAAATTTTCACATCCATTAAGACATAGAAAGGAAAGCCAAGACATACACATGCTAATAAGAAAGTGGACAGTCTCTAAACAAAACTGCAAAAGGAAGTTGCGTAGGGAAAATGCAGTTGCCTGTATTAAAATACAGGCAGGTAACTGGAAATAGCTTTCTACACTTTACAATATATTATAATCAAATCAGCTCATACATCAGATTTCATGCAGCATCTCGATCCTTTTTTAACCTTTGCAGGGTAAATGGTTTAAGATATGAAAAGAAGAAGTTAGGTCCACATCTTTAGACAAAACAGTTATTGTTGCTCATATACACAGTCTCATGCATGCCACATGTCAACAAGGAAATGAAAGGCACGTTCATAAAAAAGGTTTTGTTTTTACTGGGTTTTGTTATTTTTATTATTTTGTGCTATTAAGAAATAGATCACAAAGATTGTACCTAATAGAAGAAAGGGGGTATTTAGGATACATAATGGTGATTTCAATGTCTATCCTTTTATTTGAAGGAACTACATATAAATGCATAATTTTGGATAAAACCTCAATAAGGCATATTTAAATGTACTGTTTCTTTTTTTTTTCTTTTTGATCATTAAAATGGAGTTTTCAGTAATCTACAGGTCTACTGCATTCATACGTGTATTTTTTGGACAGAAGCAAGGTGTTCAAAGGAGACTTTCAACGCATAGACAACATTCAACCTGTGACTATGTATAGGAAGCACCTGTTTCAGCAGAGTATTCATAAATTCAGCTTATACTTGGCATAGAGAATGCTCCGATGCTTGCTGCTGTGGCCCACACTTCTCCATGGTCTTACTCAATGATATGTTCCCGTATTTGTGTGGGTTACCTAACAAATTGCACCAATCATGGAGTTTTGACCCACCTTAGTATCTCACCTTTCCCCTACAAGGAACTGAACTGCTTCTCGTGAACTTCCTTGGCAAGGAAAAATTTAAATACTAAGCATAAATGTGTACTGTCTTTTGCAGAAACTATTATAAAAACAGTATTCGAAAAGAGAAACAGCCAGAAAGAAAGCAAGGAATTACAGTACCAGACACTGAATGAATCTCCCAAGTTACACAAACGCTCTGCGCGTTTGCTTTAATAATTGACCTAATTCACATGGAAAAATTAACAGCCGGAAAGAACGGAATAACCTAACATGCTTTGCAACCTGAATTTCTACAGTGGGACATTCTAATGAGGACTTTGGAAACAGTGGAGCTTGTCCCCTGAGCATATAGTCAGCAGACTATGAAGCCTATGATGGGTCAGGGCTCTGTGAAACAAGTTCTTGTCTGAAGCAAGGAAATATTTCCAGCTAAGCAAGCCAGTCCAGGCACAGCAAAAACTTACTGGTATGCAGTGCAGAGGTGCTCAGATCAGTTTACATACTGATACTAGCCTGCTTATAACACTCGTATCACTTGCTCCAAGCCCTCAATGCTCAGAAAGGATTGCAAAGTTGAGCCAAGCCACCACTTTGCCCTGGAGGATCTCAAGCATTTTCTGCATCAAGAACCGAGGCAAGCTTGAAAGGAAATAAATAGACCTGTGGGGAGTTCTTCATAGTGATTTCCATTGCCATCACATAGGAGGCACAAACAATCTTTAATCAGCCTCAGTCTGTATGGAGAGAATATTTATACAGCGAAAATATAATTAGTAATGTTCACAACACTACAAAAATCTAGTGACTGAGCCTTGATTTGAGAACTCCTTGTCAGCAAGACCACAACAAAATGCTCCTTCACTCACTGAACCACTATGAAAGAATTGTCACAGGCTGAGCTCTTCCAATAAACGAACTTGCCTATATTCAATTAACTCTATCACCACTGTTAGTCGTTCCTTTAACAATTACAATGAAATAAACGTCTGCAGTTTCACTTCAATTCTTCACTATTACGTCAGTCAATAACAGCACGGGGAAAAAAATATTGGGAGTCATGATAAATCCAACCGATACACAACACTATTAGGGTAGAAATGCCACGAGACTACTGTCTGCTGACAAGGAAGCACTGGAATGGTTACAAAAAAACAACCAACCAACAGAAAAAAAAACAGTCTGAGTTGTTAGTTTTCTTTAGATTTCAAAGAGGACAGTCAAAATGTCAGAAACCCAGAAAAAGGCAAATACAGAGTCTGCCTACGAAAGCTAGGAGGGAGGAAAAGATGAAAAACTAAGGAGTTGCAGTCAATCAGGTTTCATTTCAATTTGCAGAAAAGTACCAAATAATCAAAATTTGTGCCTAAAAAGTATCAAGAAGCTGAGTAACAGCCAACATGAAAGTGTTAAAAACAAAAATGTAAAAATACCTCAAGTCCTCTTCCAGCAGTGTAAAAGGCTTTATGGGGAGAGGAAAAGCAGACACTAACTCTTGACTTAAAAGGCGTTTGATACCATTTTCCACTATTTTTCCCAGGTAAATTTTGAAAAAAAGTACTCTAAAGAAAACTTCTATGAGATTAATACTGAAGTCATGAGAAAACAGTGACCAGGTTGTAGCTTGCAATGATTTCAATACCAAGCTCTGCCGAGATGTGTTCTCTCTCCAATAGTATTCATTAGTTTCATCAACAACTGGATGACAGCATACATTATATACTTATTAAACTGGCAGATTACATCAAGCACAAAGGGATGGAAAGCACATCAGAGGCAAAGATTAAATTCAAAATTAAATTGACAAGGTGGAGAAAAGCCCTGTTAAGAAGAAGATCCCATAAGACACGAATAGAAATCATCACCCACACAAATACAAGATGGAGAAAAGCTGGTTAGGCTGAAGTTTTAGAGTGAAGAATAGGAACGTTAGAATCACAAGCTGAACATGTAATTAGCATGCTAAATGAACGGCACTGTCTGAAAGACTATCATTCTAAGATGAAAGGCTAAACCATAGTCAAGTAAGAAACATTTTTTTTGGCACCTGCTAAGACAGAGTATTTTTGCCCTTCCCTAGGGCCAGAGAATATACTTGTAGCAATTCCTCACATCACAGCAAAAGAGCTTTTTCTTCTGTTTCTCTTCCAGTTCAGGGTCACTTAAGTCTCCTTTCTTCATACTCTGTCACAGATGACTAGAACTAGTCTATATTATGGGTTATATCTTGAATACATACGGTTTTATAAACACTTCCTGCCATACTATTAGAGCAATGCATTCATTCTTGAGATTTGCATAGCAGATTTACCTCCCCTTTATCTTGGCATTCAGTCACTCACCAAATACACATCATCTATCAAAAAATCCTCCATATTTCCCTGGTACATTTTTGTAAAAAATGAAATTAGCATTGCACTGAAACTAGACCAAATTTCAAAAATAAGAACTCATTCACAGAGTGTATGAAAATACAATGTCTCACAACACTTATATTCAATTTAGGACTGTGACACCAAAACAGACTCCTGAAGGAAGATAAATTTGACAGTGAAGGTCAAATAAAATTAAAAAAAAAAAAAAACAAACACCAACCACAAAAACCCTCACCCACCTAAAATGTTGTTAATGACTGCAAAAAGGTATTTCTTTTTGTATAATGTTTCCGTTTTTTCAAGGGTTTGCCCCAGCAAGGGAGCCTCACCTTTCTTCTGTACCTTAATAGCACATGCTTTCACCACAGCTGGGTACAAAAATTATGCACAGGCATTCAGCAGTGATAAAGGTATTGGAAAGCACAAAGTCTCAGCATGACAACTCCAGCAGCAGGATGGGATGAAAAACAGAGGAGAAAAGAACGAATGGAAAAAAAAAAAACAATGCAAAGCATGAGAGCAACAGGTACTGTGGGCTGCTGCACATCAGCCACAGAGAATTCCCTTTCCTCCACTGTGCATTACAGTACCATGTACGAGAACCATCATGTTTGAACTACAGAAAAGGATATGAAAGGGCGAACCAGGGATTATGGTTAAATTTAAATTGATAGTTGAGTTAGTGGTTTATGGTTTTAAAATTTAACACTTTTTCTTTTTTTTACATACTTGCAGATTTTCCGAGCCATATCCTTGTTTGGTGACTATCTGTATACTTTCCCAGAAGTTTTAGTGTTGTAAATATAGTTAAAATGAAAAATAAAAAATTTGGAAACTAAAGGTCGTTTGGGATTTGATTTACCTGAGACCAGACTTCCAGTGGGATTTCCAATCCATGAAAAAAACTGAGATTTCAAAATATTATTTCACATTCTGAATCTGAGGAGGAAAGTTATGCAAAAATAAATGAAGCCATTTTCACAGGAATTAATTAGTAAGAGTCTGGCATGCAATACGCATACACGCAGGATTATATAGATGCTTTAACACACCAGACATGCAGCACCTATACTGTAAATTCTATGAATTGAAGTTGCATTGGACTTAACTCGCACATGTTACACAGCAGAACTGTGACCGCAGAGAAAATCTGACAGAGAAACATATTGCAGCCATGAATAAATCAGCTACTCCTCATCAGGGTAGTGCATGTAAAATGAGTGGGACTTAACTTAGATGACATGTAAAGCCAGCTCTTACAGGTATTTGATCTTGAGTTGCTCTAGACAGCAACAACACTGATCAGCTGCGCGATGTACAAGCATCCCTGGACAAATGGTCAACCGATGGAGTGAAAATCTATTCGCAAATAAAAACATACAGACTATTGAAAAATTATTATAGTTGGCAGGTATGTATATCTTACCAACTTATGTAAAGACGCAGTAATAAAGCACTGCATGAAGTTAAAATACAAGCTATTATGAATTTTGCTTTATCTAGAGATTCATAATGATATATAGTTAAATTCATAATTGCTATACTATGCAGTTATAATTACAATTTTGTTTGCTGACAGATTCTCTAAGGCAAGAACTATATTCATGCGTTTCTGCAGCACTAGTAACAATGCCTGCAAAAAGGCTGAGGAGTCATCGTGCTTGAGTGCACTGGTTGAAGGTTAAGGTGTCTTCCAGTGAAGCTCCAATGAATCCAAAGCAGAAGCAAGAATAATGACTCTAGGGCACTACACGGTTCACACTCATTAGTTTTTGCTATTTATTTTTTAACAACATTACGTACCATGCCTTTTGTTTTTCCCCGCTCACTCTCCAACATTTGCCAGTATTTTTAAAGATGGGACCTTGAAACTAGTCCTGGTGCTCTTGGTAATGGAGGCAGATACGCATCCTTTGTATTCAAGAAATAAATGTCCATTTTATTATTACTTTTGCTTTCTGTATGGACGAGTTCTAAGCTTGGGCAAATGGGCTTCTAATCAAGAGGTAGTACAAACCTGAATTGCATTTGATCATCTCAAAAATAACTGGTAAGAATTCTTCTAGGTATCGATCGTATTTTTTCACTTCAACCTTTTTTAACTTGCTTAGAGCATGATCTAATGGACCTCAATGGGAAACGGACAGGGCTACCATCAATCTAGTAATTTAAAGGGAGTCCATCGTATGGGTCATTCAGCATCATTCATATAAATACAACAGAAACATAGTTAGTGTTCTTGCAGTGACTTACAGGATTAAAGATCAACCTTTGACAGCTAAACAGCTCCTTCAATTTTTTTTTTTTTTTAGTTAGAACAGTTTCAGCATTTTTACCCAGGTTGTCACCATCCATCGATCTATGCTTAAAGGCACATGAACTTGTTACCTGTCCATTCAGGGTTTAGATTTACATTATATATCCACAAGAAATTTTCCAAAAATGTGTCTTGAGATCTCCACATACCACTATAAGGTACCAAAACGTATCTGTAAGAAAAGTGGCCACAGATAACAAACAGGGGAACACAGAGTAAATTTAGAAGAGAAGGCTCAGGGGCGTTCTCATCATCTGGGTGGGGTGGGGGGAGCCTTCCGACCGCAAGCATCCTGTTATTCTGTGAATTGCAGAACACTTTGCAGGTAAATAGTAGTGTGTTTGATTATCAGGATTTAAATCAATATAAGTGAAAATCATACAGTGTTTCAAAATGACTTGATTCTGCTCCCACTCTGTTTTTATGAAGGACTTGCCAAGAAGAAATGACTCTAATTAAAGACAACCAGGAAATAAGATATTTTGGAAACGGAGTAAAACGTACTTTGAAACCTGCTTTTAGACAATAGCACATTTTAATAAATCACATTACTTTGCAGAAGACACATGGAATACATAGTGTTTATATTAAAACTAGATACAGTCACTACAAGTATCCTGGCCGTTAACAAGAATCTATTTGCAATGACATTTTCACAAGCAAGTTCAGTAGATTTAAGGCAGACAGGTCTTCTACAATGAGAATAATAAACAATCATGGAGTAGAATTCCTGTCAAAAAGTTTATCTGAGCAGCTAGATCAGTTTAAATTAAAATGTCTAAAACAATAATTCTCTTCAGATTAAATTAAGAAAGTAAGAAGCATTTATTGAAAATATTTTATTTAGTTTATTTTACATTTGCACTTTTTACTTTTTTTCTTAAATAAAAGCTAACATTGGTTGGTTTGTATTTACTGAAACATTGGTTTGCGGCTAAATAAAACTGTTATTTAAATCCATGATTTCTTTTCTGTTACAAACCTGCAATATCTTTTTTTCCTCAAAAAGATAGAACATTTTACACGTATTTAAATTCTCAGTTTGCAAATATTATATTAGAATATGCTGAGTATTGCCATTTTCTCATTAGAGTAATATTAATGACTGCTATCACTCTCCATTTCTATGCAAACTAGAATCATAGATTATCTCAAGTTGGAAGGGACCCATAAGGATCACCAAGTCCAACTCCCTGCTCCTCACAGAACTACCTAAAACCAAACCATTCGACTAAGAGCATCATCCAGACACTCCTCGAACTACAACACGCTTGATGCCGTGACCACTTCCCTGGGCAGCCAGTTCCACTGACTGATCACCTTTCTCAGTGAAGAACCTTTTCCTAATGTCCAATCCGAACTTCCCCAGTGCAGCTTCATTCCATTTCCTTGTGTCCTATTGCTGGGCACCAGAGAGAGGAGATCAGCACCTCCCCCTCCATCAGTCCCCATGAGGAAGCTGTACACTGTGATGAGGTCGCCCTCTCTTCTCCCTCTAGGATGAGCAAAGGAACCCAACTAGTAGTTTTGGAAATCACGTCCATAATTAGAATAGCAGAAGAGCTGAGAAGAAACAGTTGCTCTGCCTTCACAGATTTATGATTAAAAAAAAAAAAAATCAGTATCCATAGTATCATCCTGGTTTATACATCTTCATTTGAAACAATGAGTAAAGAAAAAAGGCCAAATTATTTATGAATTCTCTGAGATCTACACACCGCTCGAGTTCTTTTCCCACATCTAAGTAATACACATAAAGAGATAAGAAAAATCTCTTGGGGAAAAATCTGGTTGGGTTTGGGGTTTCTTTTTTTTTTTT
>VZSC01003152.1:137504-157960 GCA_013398225.1 Steatornis caripensis | reverse complement strand
GGGGGGGGGGGGGGGGAAGGGAGAAGATAAAAAAGAGCCAGTTTATTAAAGTAGCTTCACTATTATCTAACCAATACAATCACTTACTCAATTTGTGTGGATTTTCAAGGCAATTTTGAAATCCCCTTTGTGCCCAAGCAAAAGGCAGTATCGCGTTCTCTTCTCCACATGAAACTGCCAAGTGTGGTCATGCAACAGCCACAAATTACCGCTCTGAGGGGAAAGAAACACCGCCAGAACAGAAGAGCAGAAAGAGATACTATTACTCCTGCACACAACATGATCTCATGCTTCATTTATCTTATTTTAAGAACCGAGCTACAGAAATTGATGCACTTTTCAATTTGACCCTTCTCTTCCTCTTACTAATCCTGTTTCAAATAATCATGATTTCAAAGATTCAGAATGACTATGGCATCCTTCAGTGGTCAGCGACCCCAAAGCTGGCACGAAGCAGAACCAGCACAGATGTAAAGTACAGCTGCTTCAAAGGCACCTCCTTGGATCAGTCTCCCCTAAAATACGTCTACATATATGTCTCCATCATGATTTGCCAATAAAGAAGGCCAATACTTGCAAAGGAATACTTGCTTTCTTCATATAAAAAGACCATTCATTATAAAAAAAACCCGCACAACCCCCCCCCCCCAAAAAAAACCCACACAACAGTATTATTCCACAGCACTGTATTTGAACTCATAGTGCAGGGATTGTGCAAGGGATAGGAGGGGAAGGAGAGGAAAACAAGAGTGAGTGTATATACATGAAAACTTAAGTTTTAGCTGCTACGCATTTTAACCATTAAACGCATTCTCTGTACCCCACGTTTCCTTCTTTTGTCTAAACCATGTATTGTCCATTATATACAAAAGAAGATTTTCTAAGGTAGCTAGTATTGCAGTACCTTAATTTCAGAAAGGACCGAAAAATCTAACTCTCTTTTAACTACCTATAAATCAATGCATCCAGAAATCTCAATTGTCCCCAATATTCACCGAACAAGATAGAGCTGTTAAAAGTTTTAGTCAGTAGAAGATTCAGGTCTGCAATATGAGCTAGAGGACAATTCACAGAAATAAGAGAATCTTCATGAATGCCATGAATCTGGTTTGTCAGTTTTTACTAAGCAATGTAGCAAAATCTAGCAAAAATTGTAAGTGTCTGATAACAGGCTTTACATCCTCTTAAGAATCTCTCTCCCTCCATCAACTTCCTATCTACTGCTTCTTGGTAATAGCTCAGAAGCAGATAAAGAGCTCTAAATCAAAACCCAGGAGCGTTACTTCTGAACCTTTCAGCAGAAGTGTTTCAGTCTTTCCTTTCCCTCCGTCAAAACTGGCAAATATCATTCATGCGTAAACATATAAAATTGAAAAGCAAAATTTACTGAATGTGCAGCATTCAGCTGACACTAGCGTAAAAACCTGAATCACATTCCTGCTACTCACTCCCACAGAAACCTCAAGGTAAAAAATTCATAAGAGCTACAGACAGTACAAATGACAAAATGTACAGAGAAGAGAGACAGAATTAATGCAAACTGTTACACGATGCAAAAATAAAGAATTCTGCATTACTCAACAAGAATAGTGGAAGAACTAAGTGGTTTTATTTTCTATCCATGTACGATAAGCAGAATCTTAGTCATGTATCTCTGGAGTTATCAATGCAGTTACCTGGAATTTAGAGAACCCTGGAGAAACAATGCCAAACAGGAATTCCAAGGAAGTTAAAACCACGAAATTGGAAAAATTGAGATTTGGAGAAATGCTGTGTTTACGTTGATCTACTAAAAAAAAAAAAATTAAAGGTTAAGGCTTCCCTGAAGAAGGCCAGTATGCATAGTATGGATGGTTACCCTTCCCAATTCTATACACTGCACATCAGAACTTGCACACAACCGTGAAAGCACAGAACATGCGCGGCAACCCTGAAAGAGCCAGAAAATGGGAAATCCCAGGAGGAGGCACCAATGGTTTTCCAGAAATCTCCCTCTCCACCATGGGACAGGACGTGCACTCAAGCCCAAGTCAACACGTCAGGCAGTTGGCCGCAGGAAGCCCTACTGGCTCTCCCCCCTCACACAGGCATTCACAGACACGATCCTCTCCTACGCCAGATCTCCTAGTGACGTGACACAGCCCCAGCAGCCTCCTCACTTAATGCTTTTGCTAGTTGCAGATCCATGCAGCTATATACACTAAAGAAATCTTTTCAGATACGCCCTTCCAATCACCAGCTTTCCAAGATCAAAAAGAGGCAAACTTGTGAATTATCCAAATTACATGTTAGCTAAACCACACCAAACTATTTGAAACTCTCAATAAATCTAACTAAACAAGAACTGCCTGGTAAGTGTGTTGATAAAGTTAACGCAGATGGAAATGCAATTACCACACGGTCACTTTTCCAGATTCTAAATTAATGGTAGCAGCTCACAAAAGAAACCCAAAGAGAAACACCTGGAAATCAGGATTCTGACTCCATGCTAAGTCCTGAAATTTAAAAACAATTTTCATACATTAGTTGCAAATTATATTCTTCTTTCATTTAAATTAATTACTTCATCAAAACGTTACTAATTTTACAAAACTACAGTGAGGACAAAAAATTATTTTTTATTTACTTCCAAACTGAGCGCACCTTCCTGCGCTCATATCAAACTAGTAAACCCTCTTTCTAGCTTTGTATTACAATAGTAAAATACCTATTTTGATCCCAACGAAATAGATTATCTTTTCAGAAAGGACACTCAAATTCAGTGAAGGGCTGAAGCCTGACCTTCCAGGGCAAAGCCTACAGATGATCTAGTGAAAGACCTTACAGCAAGCAGAGGCAAAGCTGGTGGAAAGCGATAGTCAGACCTGTCTTTTGCTACAAATCCAAGCGCGGTGTACTTGGAGCACAGCACAGGAGCTCATTGCTGTGATTATAGGTTTAAAAATGAAACATACTTCTGATTTCAGTACAGCAAATTCAAAATAACTTAGTATTTGCTACAATCAGCTCTTCTGTTTATAGTCAATAGGATGAATATCCAACTCGGTCATACTACATTTTTTGACACGTTTAAAATTTCATTATCGGAGAATGTCTATTTATATTTAAATGAGCTTGCATCGCACACAACAGATTTGACACACATGACAGTCTACCTCATAAAAACAGAAGGTGAAAAGGGTGTTTAACTTTTAGCTGCTTAGTGCTACTCTAATGCTACTGCATTAGATGGACATGTTTGCAGAGCTACTCTGAGGGATTTTGTTACAGCCTGTAAAAGGGGATTACCAAACTGCTCTTTCCAATTTATGTGAAAAACACTCAGTTGCACACCAATATCCATCAGCATGATAAACTCTGACTCCGACAAGTATAAGGCCAACTCATGATTGAAACTGACACAAGAACTACTTTAATCAACTAATAATCACTCAAAATTACCTCCAGGAAAATCCCTGTAGCTTCAGTATTTATATTAAGTGTCAAGGCTCAGTCTGAACCTTCTTATAAAGGAGGCAGCTTCTCTTACAACAAATCTCTGTTCCGTTGACAAGAGGTAATGTACCTGGCAGCTCCTCAGCAGGCAGCGGGTTTAGGTGCAGAATGCTGATGACAGTGGAGCTTTGTGCCACCAACCGAAGTCATTAAGGTGAAAGAACTTTCGAATGAGTCACTTCCATAAATTATTAAAAGAAAATCACTCAAGATAAAACGTCTTAGCTCAAGAATGAATTGACTTGGAGGATGCTTGACAACAGCCCTTTTGTTTGTTTTCAACATATGTGAAACGCATTATAGAGCATTATTCACCATGCACTACATTATTTTTTAGAAATCTATGTACACACTGTGAAACTAGAACTTTTATATTGGTTTGGGCTACCTCTCAGCCAGACTGAATACCAGGCTGATTAGCAAAACATTTGATTAATTGAGCAAGCTTTGAGTGCACACACATAAACCTACAATACCTATAGATATTAAAAAAAAAAGGCAAAAAACAGAACAATGAAAAATGCCTAGTTTCATACAGGAAAGCAAAACATTTCTTTGCCAGCTGACCTGCAAAGAAGCCTGTGGGGATACCACCCTGAAGGAGAAGGCCAGCCTAAACACTGAGGCATAGGGCTAAACTACACAACTGATGCCAGGTTTGTGGGTATCCACTGCAACAATCCACGTGCACACACTTGCCGACCGCCTGACAATCCTGCCCTCTGCTACTGGCTAAAAGACTTGCTGATAACAGCACTAAAGGATTTTTTTTGTTTTGTAGGGCCTGCCCTTAAAATGACATTTCTGTTACGGAGCCATACTGTGTCCTTTGCCAATTATAAGGATGCTTATTTACAAAATAAAGGAAACAAAGCCTCCAGGAGTGCAAATACATTATGTTGCTTGCATTTAATGCATTTCTGGTTTTACTTCAGCCGAGTAAGTAAAAACACATATTACTCAAAGATAAACAAAAGAAGCTGCTGTTCCTGCAGGCACTCACATTGTGCTGATTACATCCTATTTCCAGAGAGTTCACATTGTTCTGAGAAAAAGTTTTGGATATACCGATACCTATCTTTCCAAACCTGCAGTTCTCTCTAAAGCAAGCCAAGTATAAACCCAAATTGTTATTTCCAAGATTTTGTGGTAATGCTGGCTGAAAAGATTTCTGAAGTTTTCTCAGGAAAAGATTCATGCCTTCCTGCCAACATAAATAATCTGGCGTAACTGTTCATTTAGATTCAACTAAATTAACTCTAGAGCATTTGGGTGTTGTGTTAATTGATCTCTCCTAAGAAAATAATGTCACTGTGCCAACCGAAAACCCGTTACTGGAATATGCTGCAACAGCCTAACACTGTGGAGCTGCAGAACACCTGTAGCAGAGATATTTTATAATTATGCAAAGGCAAATGGTGTCAGGTCAAAACATGTTCTGTGGGGGGAAAATCCACAATTGCTTCATTCTGCTTGGTTTGCACTGAAGGTCTGATGACTGGTGCTCCCTTAGCCGGCACTCCTGCACAATTTCAGTCCTCGACACTTGCCCGATTCAAGTCAAAATAATCTTTGAAGAGAGAGAGAGATTTCAGAGTGAAGGGTATTGGTTTATCAACATATTTATTTCACTGTCATTAAACTATTGCTGAGGAAATTATAACACAATTACAACCATAGCAAAATCCAAAGCTGTATATGAGATAGGCAGTGGTCCAACCAGAGAAACCACATTCTGTATTGAACAAGTGCTTATGAACAGTAACAGAAAATAGTACGTCTCACATAAGACAGGAGACAAGCTATGATAGTTGCAGGAATCATATTCTGAATTTCCTGACTTTACGCATGTAAATTTCAGCGATAATGTCATATTAATGTAGCTATTTGCATTTAACACACTCATGTTTATTAAAAAAAAAGTCACCACAGTGACAAATCGTTCTCCGAGACACACTCTGGGTAAGTAAATGTCAAGCAGCAGGAGAAATTTAAGTTACACGGTATCACAGATGTGCACTGTGAGTGGAACCTTTTTCTTTTTGCTTTGTCCATGCAAAAGCCTCTTGGGAAGGAATCAGTTAGCCCTTTTTATAGCAAAGATGATTTCTATGTGCATAGCTTAAGACACTCAGTGGGAATCTATAAATAACTAAAACACAAAACAAATTTTAATCTCAAAATATAACAAAATACTGTTCTTTCTGTAAAATTTGCAATGATGATTTAGGTAAGCTGTTTCAACAAATCACGCAGGACGTTAATGATTTTCACAGGCAAAGTACACGATGCCTTCACGTCCTTTTACTATCGCTAGAAGGTGACTGGGAGATTGTGTCTTTTGCACAATCTGCTGGGCTGCCTACCTGATGAATAGTCCTCGTACTGGAACTCTGCAGAGAGGCTGGTTTCAACACCGTGAACTGTGTTGCGTACTCTCACACATTTGCAGCGCTGCCAAAATAGTTTTCTAAGCATCTCCCTTATGAAAACATCCATGAGATCTTTAGGGTTTCCTTCCTATGTGCCTGTATGACTTTACTGGGAAAAACTAAAAGGCGAGGCTCTTTTCCCAGTAACAATAAAAGCACGTGGGTAGAACACATCAGAACACAAAAAAAAAGCCACCGCAGCGACACACTATTAAACTCTTCCACCAAGTGTTACTTAAAAGCAGGGGTTATACAAATGGAATAGGTGGAAACACTCGTGTTCTCAAAAAACATGTACTCTTGAAAATGTATTTCCCATGTACCATCAAATTTTTAGTTTTTACTGCAAAATATACATACACAAAATGAAACCATAAAGCCTTAAAAGAAACGCCATAAAGGCCAAAGCAGATTTCTGATATTTTCATAAGTAGCAAGAATTTTATCACTGCTACAAGTGCAGAATTTGGGCAACCAGCTTCCCATCCTGGCATACTACTTTAAACTGAACTGCACTGAATAAAACTCGGTTGTGATGGACACATTCTTAGGTGTATTGGGCACAAACTGGAACACAGGCAGTTCCACCTGAACATGAGGAGGAACTTCTTTACTGTGAGGGTGACAGAGCACTGGAACAGGCTGCCCAGAGAGGTTGTGGAGTCTCCTTCTCTGGAGATATTCAAAACCCGCCTGGATGCATTCCTGTGCAACCTGCTCTAGGCTAACCTGCTTTAGCAGGGGGGTTGGACTAGATGATCTCTAGAGGTCCCTTCCAACCCCTACCATTCTACGATTCTATGATTCTATTTAGATATGTATACACAAAAACATTTCACGAGGTATTCTTTTTAAACAAACCATATGGAAAAATAATTTACTTCTATCTGCTAATCTACTGGTAAACCACAAGAGGGTAAGAGATAATACAGCATCCAGCATGTTTATAACAACAAAAGTCGATTTGAGTTATGGAATAGTTTCAAAACAGAGCAAGTCCCTAACACGTACACTTAGAATATCCTCTCAGTCTCAAAACAGTTTGTGGATTTCCAAGACTGAAGTGCTGAGGGTTTCTTTGGAGGTTTTTTGTTTGCTTCATTGTTAGGGTATTTTTAGGGCTTGGGGTCTTTTTCAGAAGAGTGTTTCATGTATTTCTTTTCTTTGAAACTCTCCAATCATACCTTAAGCCCTGTCAACTTTTATTATCTACAGCTTGTTGCAACAAGGAGTTTATGCACTGAACTGCAGTTCTTTTAGTTTGCTTTAAGCCAGCTCTTGCTAGTTTCATTTATTTTCCCTTGTTCTTTTCTTAGATGAGATAGTTAGTATTTCTTCCCTATTCATTTTCTCCCTGCACTTAGGATTTTATAGAGTTCTAAACTAAGCTCCCTTCTTTTTTCACGATAAAGGGTCCTAGCCAGTTTAGTTCCTCCTTGTGCAGAAGTCATTGTATACCCTTGATCATACTTACCGCCTTTTTTTAGAATCTACCCGATTTCTACTACATGTTTTTAGAGAAATGAAGACCAGAACTGGCCCAAATACTGAACAAGCAGGCACACTTGGGTGTCATAATGATGTCGTGGTCTGGTTTCCACTTCCTCCTAATAATTGCTAACGTTGCATTGGCTTTTTTAAAAAAAAGAAAAAAAGTCTGGGCATTCAGCTCCAAAATGACAAGATACTTCACAGCTGTAGAGATCATCACAAGAACGTACCTTGGTTCTGCAGGAATATACTAAAATTTGGCAGCTGATTGATTGTCACTTTCTTATGGAGTAACACAGGTCAAATATTCCCTTTTCTCATTCATGTGAACAACCTTGATTAATTTTATGACTATATTTGCGATCAAGACATGCAGAATTTTACAGACTAATGCATTAAATACCAATAATGAACAGGTTATAGATGTTTTGTACAAAGATCACACAAGAATATCCCAAAGATGCTTTCTTGAAAAGTGTAATGATTAACGATTTAACAGATAATGAATAATTTTTTCTGTAAGAATTAAAAGGGAGGGAGAGAGCCTATGCAGGCAGAGACTCAAAAGATACATGCAGTTTAAATACATAGGGATGATGCATTGTAACATAAAATCTCTCTGATTTACATCCCAATAACACTACCTAAACATGCAATATCCCGGCAGCACGAACGTAGAAAGACTGAAGGGATGCTGCCACGTAGCTGTCAATAAGCGAGCTCCATGCACTGCTTGTGTCAGAGATAAATAAATAATACGTTACCGAAATACTAAAAATACTGCACTGTATCTGTACCTTTATTACCTGTGTTACTGTATCTGTATTCTCAACAGTTGTATCAGCACTTTACAGAGGGACATTTTCAGTAGAAAGGTGAAGAACAGAAAAATGGGGTAAGGATGAGAGCAGAGCAAGGTTTTAACACAACAACAGGACTTCAAAACAATGAGTAGACAACCAAGGGACTCCAAGAAGGTATCATGCCTCATAGGAACCCAAAAGTGCTAAGTTCCTGTAATCAATATAGGCTCAATTCTATGTTACAGACAGTCAAATCTATTTCCTAAACCAAATTCTATTTCTAGTGCATAGACTGCTGTTCTTACTATTGCTATCCTGCAAATTTCCGGCATCATTCTCAATTCTAGCTTTTATTAATGGACTTAAAATATTTATATTTCATAAATACAACAAAAATACTGTCTCATCTTTTATCTTATTTAATATCTAGTATTTTTCTCTGAATGTAGCGCTGAAAAGGATAACAAAAAATGTATTGAATAGGAGCAGTCCTGAGGAAAGCAGGTCATATTGTAATACCTAAGAAAATAGGGAAAAAAACATAAATATATATATATCATCATTTTGCTTGCTTCCTAAACAAAATGCATGTCTCAAGATGAAAAGGCCTGAATAATAACCATCAGATTCATTTCAAAAATATTCCTCTGCTATTTGATATACCGTCAAAAGTAATTAAAAGTCTACCTTGTTGTCTAGGTATAGATTTCTTACATCTTTATTATATACAGATATATATATTTAAGAAGTATATATATATAACTTCAAAAGTTTTTAGGACGCATATTTATGTATGTATTTTACATGTAAGATATATGTATAGAAAGATACAAAAATTCTGGAACTGTTCTTAGAAGGTATCAATGCTTATATACAGCGGACAAGATTTTGAAGTGGGTTTGTCCTTGGGAACTACTATTCTACAGGTATATGGATCAGAACACCGGAGAAACAAAATGTAAAGCCAGAAGTAAATAAAAGATGTTACCCCTTTGGAAAACCTCAAAAGTCCTGTATGGACGTTTCCAAGACTTTGGTTGTACAAAACACAGGAAGGTTTGGAATTTTCCACTAAGATAGGAATAGTAATAATAATAAATAGGCAGACAATTTTCAAGACAAGCAATCACAAGAGTATCTATATGGTTAAGCACATTTTGTTGGGATGTTAAATTCAATCTTAGCCTCCTGTAATATGGTGGGAGCTACAGTCTCCAAAATGAGCCAAGGGTCAGAAGGCAGTTTAAAATCAGTTTTAATTTTTTTCCCCATTTATCTCTATTTATTATGAGGATGGTATTTTTCCTCAAAGATTAGCAATTAAAAAAAAAGACATATCTATTGCTTCACATAAATGTTTATTATTATTAGCTGTACTTCTCACTACAAATTCAAGTTTCAGCAAACTGACAATTGTTTTCCTCTCAATTTTGTTATATAACATTCAACTTGAATTAATGGCTATTTCCTCGAATACATTACAAAAGGAACGAAAAATATTTATTTGTTTTCCCTTATTTTTTAAAATAGATGAAGCCTACAATTCTTTTCTTCACACTAACTCCAACTACAATGTGCTCCTTAGTTTCTCTTCATTTTCCCGGAATAAGATCTTACTGCAGTTAGATGCTTTTTCCCCCCCATATGCATTTCCCATGCCATTATGATGGGTAAACATATTCCATCTGGCACTGGAGGGAAAAAAAGTCACTGTTTTTCTCCAAGAGACTTATCTACCTTTCTTCAGTTTCCTTCTACACTATACTGTGCCACTACTTACAATATTTTAATCATCACCTCATCATTTTTGTCTTTTATCTTTGTAGGGTTTTTTATTCATTTACATTTACCTTCATTCCATTTTTGAGGAGTAAAACTCAAAGGCACTTCAAGCTCTATTTTTACATGCAACATTTTGCCAAAGAAACAAAATACCTACCATCAAATAGGCATTAAAATAGCCCATGTAATCAGCTTGACTGAAGCATGCTAACGTTTTCTTAATTTACTTAATGGCTCCTCAGTTTCACCATGGCTGCTCACTAAATTTGGGATTTGCTGAGAACATGGGAGTTCAAAAATTTCAGATTTGTTGTGAGGCACATAAAACTTACACTTTCTTAACTTTTACAATCAGTAATTGTAAATCTGACATTTAAATTATTTGGCTAAAAGCCCCAAACCAGAACTGAAGTCAAAATTGTATGAGGTGCTGTTCATTAACACCACTAAAGATTGAACACCTTCCAGATACCTGATTACGCAAATCTATACATGCACTTTAAAAAATAATTCAGTTTTACCAAAGGAACCAAAGAATCTCTTAAAACAACTACATTCAATATGTCTGAGAAAACTTTCAGAGAATTTTAAGTACAGAAACAAACATAACGGAGCTAAAAAGGAAAACACTGACAGCATTTCTAGGCATATATACTCAAACAGCAGAGAAACAACCGCAAGTCTTGCCATAAAACTTAATTACAAACTTTAAAAAAAAAACCCAAACCTGAACATTTACAAATAGCAGGAGAAGCTTTTTCTACTCAAATAACAAGAAAGTCAAAGCCCATTTATTAAAGTCAATCAAAATGAAATTTGGGGATAACTAATGGCAGAGTTATTTAATGAAATTACCAGGAAATCTCAGGAAGCATCCCAAAGGCATTTTGATGAAATGTATTTAAAAACTACTGACATCTCAGCTGCCCAGAGACGGTGTTGGAGCAAGAAAAAGCTGAGATATTGAGTGAGTGTAAATCTTTACCACAATAATCCTGCTTCAAGCCATAGTTCAGGAACACTCACAACCTTCTCTTTTGAGGGTGCCCTTGAACAGACAAGAGGAAACTTTGAGCAACACTCTCCCATTCCTAAGCAGCAACTAGAGAGGGTACTCTGGAAGATGTCGTCTATTACTTCTCATTTTCAGTTTTCACCAGACTCCTTAAATTTGCCTCCCGCAACAATGTACCGCAGCGGAGCACAGTAGGCAACAGGACAAGGCAGATACGAGAGGGTACGTGCTAGCTGAATGGCCATTAAAGTGGGCAGCAGCTCAAAGCAATCTTCAAGCAGCATCCAGCTCCCTCAGCCCCTCCCCAGGTCGATATGGGTCTCCAGCGGTGACGCTTCAGTGCCCACTAAGAGAGAAGAGTCATTCAGTCCCCCCCACATGGACATAACCAGTCAATACATTTCCAAGCTCTTACCGTAATTGGTAGAGGGAATCACACAGCCTGAGACAGGCTGAGGGAGCCCAGCTAAGATAGGAATTAAACTGCAGTAGCAGGATCATCTTGTGGGCTGCCCTGGACACCTCTGAATCCCTTCGCACAAGCAAGCTGCATGGCTAGAAAACACCATTCCAGAGGGAGAAGGCCCTGTAGCAGGCCTATGCGTTTATTTTTTCCAGTTAGAACGAAATAAATAACAGTAAATCTTCCATGTAACCATGATCATACTTTCACATAAGCAAGAAAAAAAAAAGTAGACAAACATCTGGAAGTGGCAGAATTTCCCAATTCAATTACTCGGAAATACATTGCAAATATATTCACTGCATTTATCAGTTATACAAATCCATGTAGATATCCCTAATTACTATGCCATCACTCGAAACCAAGCTCTGGACCTAGAAGTTTGAAGGATTCATCTTCTTGAAGTAGGTTGAGAGATCTCACATGCATACTAACAATGCTCTCTTGACCTGGTTCCAGTTGCACCAATAGCGAAAACTTTATGTAGATTTGGGAGGGGGGAAAAAAAGTTCAAGAAAAAAAATCAGCCTAAGAAATAATTTTATTCTCCTTATCTTTTAGCACCAGTCTTCAAATGACAACAACACAGAAATGCAGAATAGTAGAAGCCTACAAGAGGCACTGAAGATTCACATTTCTGTTTCTACACGCTTCTACTATTTGGCACTATCTACAAAATAGCAGGGTTATTTATATTTTATTATATTTTGTATAATAATTTATATTTTACTTTTGCCATTTACCTCCATTCCTGTGCTTCAATTTTTTTTCTAGTAGCCAAGCAACTGAAAAATCAATCCACCTGCACAGTTTGATGATCCTAGCTCTGCGCCGCATACCACACAGGGACATTTAAGAGATTATACTCTCCAGCCAGAGTAGACGTGCTAGTTTTGGCCGGGGTAGAGTTAATTTCCTTCACAGCAGCTAGTATGGGGCTATGTTCTGGATTTGTGCTGAAAACAGTGTTGACAATACAGGGATGTTTCAGTCATTGCCGAGCAGCGCTTACCCAGAGCCAAGGCCTTTTCTGCTCTTCACCCTGCCCCACCAGCGAGTGGGCTGGGGGTGCGCAAGAAGCCGGGAGGGGACACAGCCGGGACAGCTGACCACAGGGATATCCCATACCATGGTCAGCATATACAGCTGGGGGAAGAAGGAGGAAAGAGGTGGGTGCACGTTCAGAGTGATGGCGTTTGTCTTCCCAAGTACCCATTACACACGATGGAGCCCTGCTTTACTGGGGATGGCTGAACACCTGCCTGCCCGTGGGACGCAGTGAATGAATTCCTTGCTTTGCTTGTGCATGGAGCTTTTGCTTTACCTATTAAACTGTCTTTATCTCAACTCACAAGTTTTCTCACTTTTACTCATTTAATTCCCTCCTCCATCCCAATCAGGGGGGAAGTGAGTGAGCGGCTGTGTGGGGCCTAGTTGTCAGTCAGGGTTAAAGCACGACAGTCCTTTTTGGCACCCAATGCGGGGCTCGAAGGGTTCCGGATAACAACGGGTTTGATTGAAATGTGCCAGATCAAATTTATAGCTGTTATTGCTGTTTAGCTATTTGCTGTCAGGCTCTTGTGCTCGCCACAGGGCTTGCTTGCCTTACTGTATATTAGAGTTTAGTGCTCACTAGTGGCTGCATTTTGCTTTCACTGCCTACTGTACTGCTGTGCCTGGGAACATTTTGATAACAGCAATGGCCAGGCCATTCATGGCCTGGGCTGGCAGATGGCCAGGTCGTCACTGCTGCTTCTGTGCTGCTGTAACTAGACAGGCTGGAACTCCAGTGTGAACTCAAGTCAAAGGGACTGGGACCTGTGGATAAGTCCACGTGGAGCAGGACACCCCAAAGCATCTGCGGCTGTGGACAAGCCCGTGCCAGAACACGTGCATCTCAAAGTGTCTGTGGCCGTGGTTACGTCTGTGCTGCAGCAGGTATACCTCTGAAGGGACTGTGGCCCAAGGAGAAGTCCACACTGGAGGAGGTACACCTCAAAGCATCTGTGGCTGTGGATAAGTCCATGATACAGCAGGAACACCTTGAACTATCAGCGGCTGTGCATGAGGTCATGCTGGAGCACCTCAACACATGTGGCTGTGGATAAGCCTACAACAGAGCAGGTACATCTGTGAAGGGACCATAGGCATGGGTAAGGCCATGTTGGAGCAGGTTTCCTTCCGAAGGGGCTGTGGCTGTGGGTAAGGCCATGCTGGAGCAGGTACATCTCTGAAGGCATTGTGGCACATGGAGAAGGCCATGCTAGAACAGGTGCACCTCAAAGCAAATGTGGCTATGGGTAAGTCCATGCCTTAGCACGTATACCTCTGGAGAGACTGTGGCTTAGATAAGGCTCCACTCAGAGCAGGTACATCCCGAAGGGACTGCAGTCTGTGGGTAAGTCCAGGCTGGAGCAGGGGCAAGGGGAGTTGAGAGAAATGTTAAACCCTATAGCCTGGTCCAGAGGGGCCAGGGATCGCAACTGTAACGGAAATACCTTTAAGTTTTTGTAGCCCAGGATTTGAGTTGGATGTTATGGGAATTACTATAGCAGGAATCCCTTGTTGCTAGCCAGACTAGTAGCAAGGGGAAGAATTCATTGCAGTGTTAAACCCTATAACCTGGCCCAAAGGGACCACGGGTGGAGACTGTAATGGAAATACCTTTAAATTGTTGTAACCCATGATTTGAATTGTACATTACAGGAATTACTATAGCAGGAACTATCTGAACCAATGGAGGACAAGCCTTACCAGAAGTAGTCCAAATGCAGCAGTAAGTCAACTTGAACCAGCTTTGGTGTCCAGTAACTCCATGCAGCACACCACCTCTCCTGTCCTCAGTGACCACCATAACAGAAGAAGCCCGAAGTCATGGACTAAATTAACTCAGTGGACATTTTGTGCACATTTTACAGGAGTGGTCCATAGACTAGGGAAATGCTATGTGTGTATTATATCAAAGGATGAAAAGAGGGGTGGTGGTCAATGAGGATGTATTGGATAGCATGGGACCCGAGCATGTTGTAAATGGTATGGAATAACAGGTGGAGAATGTGCTGGGTTTGGCTGGGGTAGAGTTAATTTTCTTCATAGTAGCTGGTACGGGGCTATGTTTTGGATTTGTGCCTCAGCAACAGAAGGCAACTGGTCACCACTT
The DNA here is from genome assembly GCA_013398225.1 of Steatornis caripensis. NCBI lineage: Eukaryota > Metazoa > Chordata > Aves > Caprimulgiformes > Steatornithidae > Steatornis > Steatornis caripensis. Next base: position 143,319 of record VZSC01003152.1, on the reverse strand, counting down.
CCTAACAACATAGCCATTACTCATGGTACAGCCTCTGATAAATGATGCCATCTTTCTGTACCTCTGGAGGTGGGTGTTGGCTGCTGAGGGCTTCCATACAGTCAGTTTCCACTTCAGCCTAGGCGCAGAAATCTCAGCAAAGCTACTCAAAGGAAAAGCTTGAAAAAAAAAAAGCCACTATACGGAAGTCAATTTTTTTGATAGCTCCTTGGCTTTTAGCGGCGTATCATGGATAAAATTCATAATTATATTTGTCAGGTCTATTTTCTGTATTTGGTTCCTCAGGTTACAACATGTCACTCAAGATCTCAGTAATTTAGCTCCCTGTTCCACTTCCTTAGAGGGGTTTAACACCTTTGGTGTAAGTCACCATTAATGCACTATTCACTACATGTTGAAATCTAATGCACTTTATTTGCTCTAATTATGAAGTCATTACTAGCATGCAGAAAGGCATGTAATCGATTAGAAACAACATGCTTCTCCCTAAATAATGTACTTGAGAAGCACGCCTTAGATGGTAACCCAGTAATACGCCATTTAAAAAAAGAAAAGTTTATCTGGCCATGAATTATAGCCTATTTCAGAAAAAATACAGATTCAGGGTGTTAAATGTTTACAGCTCAAGAAGTTAAAATATCTAAAGCAATAAATTCCAAGTATTCTGTGCAAGGAAACATTTATCAATGTATAATTTAGCCACGATAAAGAACAACCATTTTCAGATCTTCCTGGCTTTTGCTAAAGATCAAACTGACGAGGCCAAAATATTCCGGTCCTGTGATTGCACCGCATCAGCAAGTCCACGCTTTCAAATCAACGATAACACACAGAGGACCAAACCAGAGTGAGCTGTTTCCCACATTTATTCTGTGGGAAGATTAAATTGTCTAGGGTTTCTAGTGGGGAAAAAAAATAATTCCCTTGCCCCACACTTAGCAAGTGCCATGGCTGACTGGGGAAGAAATGGTGAGACAGAACTCAGGCTCTCCCAGTTTTTTCCCCTATATGGTTGCGTTGTTCCCATGGAAAACAGCTCCAGGTCTTCACTCTGTCCTGAGGGTCACAACCTGAGGAGGATCAAGCTCCATAATTCCCCAAACATGATGCTCTCAAAAAGCAAGTCACTGCCAGGCCAGCCAATTAAAAGAAAGCTTCAATTGCCACAATGATACAGGTGCCTGAACCCTTTTCCTCTGCATTCCAATAAAATGCTATCTTTTTTCAGAAACCCCCAGGAGCTTTTTGAGCTCTGTTTGCTTGCTAATGGGCCATCTTAAGGATAAATGCAGCTGAATACAATTGTACTTATTTTTAGAGCAAACATTAATAATCTAATTACTGTGAATCACAGTTCAGGCCTACATTCAAACTGTGGTTGAATCTACCATCTCCCTCAAATGCACTTGCCTCAGAACGAGCCACTCCAATTTCATATGTAAAAACAAAACATTTAGCTCGGTCACCTTTACAACCCGATTCGCACTCGCTTGTCACTATAAACAGAGTATTTTAATGCTGCAGTTCAGTTTGTTAAAAACTAGCAAATGCACATCAAAAGCTCTTCTCTGCAATATAAAATTTCCTATGAATGAAACTCAGCTTTGAAAGTCTTAACACAAAATCACAGAAACATTATCTGTGCGTAAATTTTGAACATCACCAATAAAAATAATGGTTATCAAAGGGAACATTTATAACTGCTGTCATTCTCCTCCTCATCTCCTTTACATTAGGTTGCCTCAGAAGGATAAAAGCATCCTCATCATCTCTCCCAAAAGAAAATGGAGCAGCCAGTACTGCATATTAGGGCACCCACAAACAAAAAAGGTTGCTTTAAAAACAAAAAAGAAAAACCAAACCTCACTTACAGTAGAACTAAGCAACATATAAAACATTCTCATAGGCCGTGCTCAAAATACAAGAGCTATCCACTCGGCCACAACAGACAGCTGAGCTGCAGGCGAGGAAGGAGATGGTGGGACCTACGGCCTGCACTCTGAGTGGACGCAGCGTAACCTACATAGCGCTACCATAAAGATCGTGTTAATTCATCTCAGAAAAGCCACTGTCAGTCATTTAAATAGAAGAAATTTGATTTGGAGAGAAATTCTCACCGGCAGCTGCTTCAGGCACAAACTCCTCCAGCTTTAGACTGGGCTGGGTAATAAACTCACAGACTTTCAAGTAGTCCTGTCAAGATGCACTTTATAAATCAGTAAGAGCCCCCACTACCTATCTATTAGTACACAGCATCCTGCTTCTTCTATCCCAGCCCGTGAATGCCAGTAACCACTGAAACCTGAAGTATCAGAAAGAGAGGGGTGGTTTCGGTAGATTTTTCTACATATATCTTTCTTCACTAATGAACCATCTCAGCCTTTTTTTTGTTCTGTTCCTGCTCTCTACACAAACATAATTTCATCCCTCCATTTATCTACAGTCAGACTACGTGCCGAGGAAGGGCTGCAGGCGACCGCAGCAGCAGCAGCTGCAGCTCCCAGTCGCGATCAGGCAGCGAGCACTCCTGCTCTGTGGTCCCTCTGCAGCCTCTCCAGTACCACCCAGTGACTGCTGGGGATGCCTAGATCAGGCAAACTAGGCCATGAGCTGATTTGGGAGCCTTGATTTACCTTCTTCCCACCTTCAGAGGCCTGAGATCTAAAGCTCCAGCTAACCCAAAGGACTGTGTTTCCCTTCTTTTCCAATCCATTTGTTTAAATAAGGCCTGATAGGTTTGTTTTAATGCTGCTTTTTTTTTTCTCTTTTTTGTCTAAAAGTCAAAAATAAATGAAAAATTACTATAAAGCAAAAGCTGTAATATACCAAATCAAGGATTTCACAGAACCCCAGAATGGCTGAGGTTGGAAGGGACCTCTGGAGGTCATCTGGTCCAAGCTTCCTACTCAAGTAGGGCCACCTAGAGCAAGTTGCCCAGGACCATGTCCAGACAGCTTTTGAATACCTCCAAGGAAGGAGACTCTGCAACCTCCCTGGGCAACCTGTGCCAGTGCTTTGTCACCCTCACAGCAAAAAAGTGCTTCCCGATGTTCAAAGGGAACCTCCTATGTTCCAGTCTGTGCCCACGGCCTCTTATCCTGTCACTGGGCACCACTGAAAAGAGCCTGGCTCCATCTTCTTTACACCTTCTATGTATTTATACACTTTTGTAAGATCCCCCTTGAGCCTTGTCTTCTCCAGGCTGAATAGTCCCAGCTCTCCCAGCCTTGCCTCATAGAAGAGGCTTGTCAGCCAGTAAAATACCCTGTATCCAAGAAGGGTGCCTGAAAAAAGTGACCTTGTACTATCCTGTTTAATACATACCGTGGCCCTGATGTTTTGACAACACAGGACTGTGAACAGGAGAAGCACTGCAATTCTGGTGCGACCAGTGCCACCTTGAAGAAACCAAACCACAGAGATGTAAAAATAAAATCAAAAAGGAGCAATAAATGAGGAACAGCACTTTCCACTGAGGGAGTCTGTGAAAGACAAAGTTATTCTTCACTCATCAGTACAGTCATTTTCAAGATTTGCCAGAGCTGTACTGCATACAGCTCTCCAGCGTGTTTCCATCGGACTATAAATGTGGCTGGAGTGCTCTCAACAGCCCAGCAAGGGCACAGGTGAGGAGGAAGGGTGTCCCAACAGGGCCAGGTTTCTCACAGCCCCTAGGAGCCGTCCTGGTCACGTCCAGCTCATTCAGAAGCACACAGGTTCAAAGATCACAGCTAAGCACAAAGAGCAGAGTTCACATCACCACCGGTGAACAAACCTCCGATGTATTTTACCTTCAGTTCAATGCAACCAGCACTGCGTTTTAAAGCTCTGTAAAAATCAATCCACAAAGATTTGTAATTCTTTTCTTTTTTTTTCCAATTTACTGAATGCAACGAGGAGGAATTTCACACAGTCTTCACTGTATTTGAACATTAATAAAAACAACTACAAACAGGAGTTCCATACCTATGGACACAGGGAAGTGTTTTTGTATTCATACATTTGCTTTCACATAAAAAACAGGTAATATCTTCGATGGACTATTGTTAAATATTGCATGCAGGAGTCCTTAATTTTTAAAACCAGTAACTTATTTATTTTTCATTTTTATTTAAAGGCTTCTGATAATGTTAACAGTTGAAATAATACAAACAGACCATCCTCTTGGAGTCATTTTCCTTCCTGTGTTCCCACATACCCTCTAAGCAAGATACTCGACAAGGGACAAGTCATATGTAAATTTATTTTGCAGTTTGGGGTTGTGCTAAATAATTACTAACAAAAATGTATTATTTAGCTCCAGGCTATCTCGCTGCATTAGAATTAAATGGCAACTATTTGCTCTTTCAGTGGTGGCAAGAACCACTGGGCTGATGTCAGCATCATTTTGAATGCCATTATCGCAGGCTCTGGTTCTTTAGAAGGAGCAGGCAGATTTATTTACAACCTAGTGAAAGTCTCACATTTCTTTGAGCATGACACCACAGGAAATATCTTTCTTATTCTAGACAACCAGGAGTATATTCATATTATTAAAAGCTATCCTCTTATTAAGAAGGCTGCTACGACATTCCCATTTCTATGGGAAAATTCATTATCACATACCATTTCAACATCAGCAGGCAACTGTGAGGGAAATGCCAGAAAGCAGAATACTCTTTTGAGTGCTTGCCAAAGAGCCATGTGACACATGCCCAGATCTGGTTTTAAGGGCTGTGGGTTTTTTAATTCCTTTTTCTTTTCTTTTTTTTTTTTCCCCCCAGAAATACCAATGAAAGAGTAACTGCACAAGTCTGAATCCCAGCTGTTACGCTTTCTGGAAAGATACCAGAAGCATCAGCAGCCTACACTCCTACTGACAGGCAGAATAGGCTGAAGAAATACGAGGACTGAACCACAGGACTGTTTGTTTTTCATGGTTAATGACACTGCAGTTAAAAGGTACGGGACTTGCCACACTGCAGGCACTAGCGAATCACACTAGGAATATCCTCTCCACGTCTTTCCTTCCAAGGAGAAAGCGCCTGAAGCCTCGGCCATTTGGGCAGAATCTTTCCACAATATCCTACTCCATCTGTGAGTACTAGTGCCACAATCTGGCCATAAATTAGTATTTTCTAAGGCTAATTGAGCATATATAAAGACACACACTCCCCTGTCTCTGAACTGATGCCATCCTCTTTTTTTCTGCCTTTGTTAATGGCGGTATTTAAGATGGAATTATTGTAACAATGCATTCAAAACACACTGCAAACTAAATATTCATGAAGTCAAAACAAATACTCCCAGAGGAATCTTCTCTTATGGATTCACAGTGAAGGGGGAGGTTGCTTTCAGTGCTTGGTAATACACTTTTTCCACAAGCAAAACACCACTCAGACAGTCCTTGATGTAGCCTTGACTGAGCCACAGTCTCTCTCTTCCTCTCTCCCTAGGTTTGTCTTGACACAGACTGACGCCAAGAGCCCCGTGGCCTAACTCTGTCATAAACCCAAAGCAGCCAAACTTTGCACTAAGATAAGAATGCAATCTTTTATGGACACTGAGGCAAAAAATAACCACAGTTCATGAATCAGAACACCATCTAAGCAAAGTCCTCCCCAGTTGCAGAGCAGAACAAGATTAGGTTGTTCCTTCCAGAAATGTCATTAACAGTTTTGTCAGGCCTTTCTAACTCTGCACTATTCAACTTCAGAGGGTCATGCAACTCTAAAATACAAAATGAAATACAAATACTCCCAGACTTCTTCTTGAATCTCAGTTCAAGGTAAAATTTAGACTCGCCCTTCTATCTAGACACATACTATCAAAAGGG
>VZSC01003152.1:98624-137357 GCA_013398225.1 Steatornis caripensis | reverse complement strand
GGGGGGGGGGGGGGGGGGGGGGGGGGGGGCGGAACTGAGGGCTGTTAACGATCACCAAATATTAGAATGTATTCTTGTGTTCTGCATTCCCCTTCCCTAAAGAAGGCCTGCAAACAGTATATTCAACTTGAACTACTTCAGGCAGAGGCAGCTGAAGACTACCACTACTTCAGAATTGATGTTCCTACATTTTAAAATTATGTTTTTCCATCAGCCACAGGCCAAATGCATAATGGCTTTTAGAAGGCAGTATACAAAAAAAACCAATAATCGCAATATTTATCATTCAGCTCCCACGCTTTTTATTGTTTTGATAAATACATGGTCAGTATGTGTTGGGTTTCAGTCAAATACAGATTAAAAGCACTTATTTTGCTACTGCTAATATTAAATCTACTTGAAGCAGATGGGGATGCATTCATTCCCCTACTCGTTACATAAACAAAGGGAACACGTTCACAGGGCTAGATATTGTTGCCACCCCAATTATGCCTTCAGCCTCCAACTACAAATGCCCTATTCTTATTTGGACCAATATTCAGCCAGTTACCACTGCAAACATCGCCAGGGAATGGACAAGTGAAGAGATGGAGCCACCCAAGAGCTGAAGGCACAAAATTGTTTAAGTGGAAATTAAATATTAATTAAGTAATAATTAAAATGCTATTTTATGTTTTTAAAGTTGAACTAAAAAAGCAATTAATGTAACAAAGTCTATTAAATTCTCTAGTTTAACAAGTTCGCTGACAAAGGCAGGCAGCCTGGCTTATGTCCTCAGTAGGTGGCTCTTCTGACTTTGGTTTCATTAATGTATAGAACATTATAAATGGGAAGCATAGAGACAGCACAGTTTACTCCCTAGTTTATTTGCCTATCTGGATTTAAACAAAGCCATCGTGACCTAGCAGAGATATCCCTACAGATTTGTAGCACACAGAAAGCATTACCAATGAATAAAGCTGCATATAAGCAGCTAACTAACTTTTAGTATGTTTACAAGGGCTCAGGTACATCTCCTCTTGACATCCATTTTAAGAGAGTCCAGGCTCAGTGACGCAGCTCGAGCATCAGCAAATGAGTAAACATAAATAAAGCAACTTATGTACAATGAAAGCAGTGGAAAAGCACTATCCACTTCTCACCAGGAAAAAGACAAACATGAAGAGAAGCAGCAGCAAAGGAAGCAAGTCTTGACAACTTCATTAGGAGAGAGCATTTTACAACCAACAGGAAAAGGAAACACAAGACGGACGGTAAAGGCTTCTCCCATGAAGACAAGAGAAACAGTCCCATTGCTCCAAGTTGCAGCGCCTGTCAGCAGTGCAAACAAAAAGCCCCACTGGTGACAATATTTCACGTATTGCCACCTTCTCAGTGACACTTGTCATGAAGCAAAACTAAATACTAAAAATTAGATTTTCCACAGTTGGGCTATATTAAAAGAAAAAACCCACAAGAGGGAAATCCCACTGAAATCCCAAGAGCGAGAACAGAAGTAATCAGCTGAGCAGTGGGGACATTGCTTTCTCACTTTCACTCTCGACTAGGAAAATCGGCAGGCACCAGGGACACGTGTTCACGTACAGCCTGTAACAGCAAGTCCTGCAGCATCTGCTTCTGAGCTTTTTCTCCTCTCTGGTACTCTTGGAGAGGCTGCAGCTGCCTCAGCATTAACACTGCATCAAACTGGTAGTGGTAAGCAGATCCTCCTACCTCCCTACCCTCAAACATGTTTGTGAAGTCAAAAACCTTAAGTGTATGTCACATGTGATTTTCTTAAGTGATTAGTATATTACTAATCAAATTGAGAAGCTGATTAGCAAATTGAATATCTGATTAGCTCCTTCCATGATGTAAAGAATTAGATATTAATCAAAGCTCGTAGAAGACAAGCACCACCACCCTCACACTCAAACCAAGCACCTGCATTCCACACGGGGAAAAATAATGATTCTTAAAACCAATGAATTGTAGCTCTTTGATTAGTTCCAGGCATTTTTTTCTCATCTAATCAAGGTAATTATACAATAAATCTTTGAAAATCTATGCTGTATTTAACAAAGCAGGCCTGATACATTTGTCCTCAATAAAGACTGTTCCCTTGCTGCTCCTCCAGCTAGCTAATACCCTCTTCTGTAAAATGACCTACTACTACAAAATTCCATTCCAACAGCTGCCGACTGCTTTACTGAAGTAAACAAGTCACTCGCACTGGTGTACCAACATAAGTTTGTTCCACAGATGCCAGAAGATGGTTCATAAGGTTTTCAGTGGCTTAAAATACATATTTAAACAAACATAAAAAGGAAAGGAAAAAAAAAAAAGCACGTACTGGTGTCAAGACAATTTCTTGGCAACAAGAACTCAGCAAGAGGACAGCTTTCAGCTAATTAGCTGTGCCCTCATAATTAAAGAGTCATCACAGTCACTGGGAATTACTTTAAACTGGTTTACAAATTAGCTTCATCAATAACAAACTTAAAATACATTCTACCCAGCGAGATCCCAATGAAGGGCTAGATTGTGTATACCTAATTGGTTTTGAGGGTTTTTAATTTAAACTTGAGAAGTCTGTATCTCTCTACCTTAAACCTTTGTATTTCTGCAGTATTTTTTTCTATCGATGTTCTGAAAACTATAAACAAAGAATTTGTTTTTTTGTTTCTTAAATGCTTCCAAGTAAGCATACTCTAATGATTACCTGCTTGCCATATGATTTTTCAAAGAAAATTATTAATTTTAACCATGCTATAAATTCCAAGGTATAAATTCTCACTTATCTAAGAATTAAAAATCTCAAGTAATTCTTGTCTGCCTTCAGCCAGCAAATATATTTCAACCAGCTTTATCATTCCCTGCATCAGCTATTGGATAAAACACATTAGCCATTGCCCAGCTGCTGCATCTCTCCTGCCAAAGAGATCCAAAGGAATCCATTTAGGTTCCACGTAATGAGCTGAGCTAGCCAAGAAAACAAATGTTGGTCCTCAAACTTGCCCTTCAGTTAGCGTCAATATTAAAACCTGTGCCATTACACCATTTTCTTTTCCAATTTCTCTCTATTCATTCTTTCCTCCTCATGCTAGGAAAACCCACATCCATTAAAATGGGATCACCCATCCCATACTGTCATAAATACATTTGCTTCTGAACGGCTCAAAGCATTACCATGAGAATCTTTATAATAAAATATATCCTGACTAGACTCTATCAAATTGGGTGGTACAATTCTTTCCACCTTGAATAACAAAAAAAAAAAAAAAGGAAGATTCGTTAGAAAGCGCTCACCTAGTACCATAATAAAAACCACCATATTTGTATTCAATTGTGTCAATAATATCACTAGTTGAACACAAATCTGTTGACTTTCAAACAATATAATACAAACAGTTGGGAATGGTTTCATACACAATTTCATACATAAGGAACAAGAAAAATTTCAGTCAGGACCACTGCCAAATTATCAGAACAGCGAACTTCTGCAGAGTCTTTGGATGTTTCTCCAGGCACCAAATTATTATATTACACTTTTGAAAGAGAAACAGAAAGAGAAACACAAATGGTGTCTATGTGTCATGTCACATAGGTGATATCAAGATCTACAGTTAGCTATACACAGCCTAAGCAGTGACTCAAGGAAAAGAATCCACGATTTTCAGCACCAAAACATAGAAGCCTTTACTACTATGGGAGAACAAATAGCTTATGACCCACTAGTGAAGCACAAGAACGCATACAAATAATTAATATATTTTGTTATAGATAATACACTGTTACATAGGAATACAAATCTGGAACTCTCCAAATACAGTATTATCAGAAAGATTGCTATGGTATATAACCAGGCTGTAGCAGCTTTTGTAGTTTGCCTTCCAAAATTTGCCTGGACTAGTTTCACTCTTAAAGCAAAATGCTGTGGGACTGCTGCATCTAACAATTGTGAAGCAAACAGGAACAGCGGGTGACATATTGCAGCTCAAATTGCCTGGAGACATTAAAAAAGTTCACTGGGAAACAACAAATGCAAGATTTCTCCACTGTCTTGGGCTATCACACAACAGTCAAATAGCATTTCAGTACCTGCACTCATGAAGCACAAGAACGTCTCCACTTAGTGCCGTGGAACAGAAAACATGTTGAACTCTAAGAGGTCCACAGCAGGTGACGCACTTACTGATACTTCCCCAAACACTTAATGTACTTGCCCTGGCTTTGATGCAGTGCCTTCCAGATGTCCTGTTGAAAACTGTGAACTTCAGCATCCTTAAACCAGTTGCCCCTGCTGTGTAAAGTATCCCAAATGTGGTTCCCATTCAAAGTTTTGTCTTTTTTGCTGTCGAACAGACTTCAGTGTATTATATAGCCTGCAGTGTGAGGAGATGAAGGGTGCTCAAGGAACACTGGATGACCGGTATCCCATTGGGGCTCTCAAGAAAACAAAGCTTACCACTTCAGGAGGCTACTCCTTAGAGATAATTTTAAATAAATACACCCCAAATTATTTCACAGCTGTGCAAGTACGTTAACTCTATGAACAAACTGAAAGACCAGAGTAGGCTTATAAGAGCAAAGCCTTGGTATCCAATGTGCTATAAAAAGCAGGCTTTTGTTGTACTCTCCCTCTGGTTTCTTGGAGTTCAAACAATTATTACTACACATGTAAAAGTCTTTCAGGAGTCTTGGTTTATGTTACTTTAAGCTACTGCAAGAACATTTCGATAGGAGAACAGAAGAGAATTAGCATGCCTCCTGACAGCAATCTGAACTCTGCAGAGCTTCTGCCTGCTAATCTTGAACACCGTATTTTTTAAGCAAGGTAAAATTTTCCCCTCCACTCCCTCCTTGCCAATGGAGAAAGCAACACACCCGTGGGCAGGAGATATGGCCTCCTACTGCCTCATTTTTATTGCTCTAGTAAACAAAAATTGTTAAACTTAGAGCACTTTGAACAGCCAGTCTGGACACCTGCTAGAGCTTACAGGACACATCCCTACGAGCCCCAGAGTACATTTCTGATGGGCTGCACAACCTCAAATCATCTTCTTAAATACTTAATGAAGAGGTGCAGGTAACATGAATGAAAAAAAGCGAAGTTGATTAAAATATCATTAACTCTGTGCACAACCTGCCCTCTGAAATTCACTTCATTCAGAGAAATACAAGCAAGTGGCATTCCCATAAATCATTCTCCATTACCCCTTGAGACATGGATTTTGCTTTCCTACCCAGTCCTCACTGCTCTGCTGCCTTTCTATTCACTTATTTCCCAGAAAACCAGACCTAGGCTTCTAACCACCCTGCTTGAAAGTAAAACCAGCGCAACACAGGGCCACGCAGTCTTCAGAGCATTGAGACAGCCTGCAACACAGTATAAACTGCTTCAGTCTTTTCAGTACCTTATAAAGTCTAACACCTAAATATAACAATGTAAATGTCAGCGCTGTTAGCTTTAACTGCCAATCATTTCTGCAGAAACATCCAGCTAATAGGCTTATTCTAACACTCTCAAACGGTTCCCAAAACTTCCTAGGTGCCAGAAACCCCAAGTTTACGCCTGTCAGTATCTAGGATGCACTTAGGTATTGTCAACAGAAAAACCTTCAAGTCAAAACCTCAAAATTACCGGCGAAAGTAAAATAGGATTCAATATCAAAGTAACAGCGTTAATGCCTGGCTTTATTTTCATTTTGCTTATTTAATTTAAAGCCTACAACTTTAAAAAAAAAAAAAGCTGCTGCAACAGAATTTCCACTCCGCCAAACAATATGCCGCACAACCAAATTTTACCACATACCTCAGATTCAGATTGCTCATCTTCATAAAATTTCAGCTACATTAAGAGAACTGAAGTACCAAATTATCGAAACAAACGTTTGTGTTATTTTTAATATAATTTAACAAAAAAACCCAATCTGGATAGGAGAGAGAGACGCAATTGGAGTCTCCACTGAATGAAAGGTTGCAGACTAATCTCAACTGTTGTCTGCTCTATTGGTGTGACTGCAGGACCCCAAGAGCACCTGCGCACGTAATAATTGCCCACAACAGCCTCACCTGGGATCCAATTAATCCCTACCCTACCCCCTCCTTCTCTAGGGTGAAGATAAGCATTGCAAATGAGGCTCTCAAATACAAAAGAATGTCTGAGAACTAATGTTAATTCTTCCACAGTACCTGTGGCTATGAAATCAAAGGGTAAGGAAGCACTTGTTTAGACAAAAAAAGAGGATATACAAAACAGTAACACCTTTTTTCTCTTCATTATCTGTACAAGCAACGAGTTTCCAAGGCCAAATATTTCTTGTAATACATATACTTGCAACTGCAATATATAAAATTACAAACATTCAAATACTAGCACTTTGCTTACATGCACCCAAGATGTACCTTTTCCTCTAGATAAAATACACATGTGCTTAGATGCATCAGGATTCCAAAATTCAGACCCTATTGTGTATCACGTATGTGTCATATTGATACATCAAGATCACCGCCTTGGAAAAAGTCTAGGTACTTTGCAAACTCATACACGTTTACTGTGTATCATAAAGTCCTCTGATTGCAAGTGACATTTTGTATTAGGAAAAATGCATAATAGATTGGATGCCCAGTATTTGAAACAGGTGTTCTAAATAGCTCTGGCTCACTTTTCATCCCACCTCGACGAACAACATGTCTATGTGCTGAGATGCAGAGCAAAGGCAATGGGTAAGGGAATGCTACTAAATGCTCTTTTATTCCCTACCAGAAGGGCTAAATATTAATGATGCATAAACGTTTCCAGAATAAAATCTTAAAAGCTTGGAGGCCATATGTTATCATCACAGCTATGCTACGGAACAGAAATGTGGCTTTATTTGTGTGTTTACAGGAGTAACAGCAGACTCCACACCTAATTAAGGTTTTACTAGCATTTTCTCATACTATAACACGTCTACAGATATGTCTCCTAAGTCTTCCAACAGAAGCTACAGTAGTACTTCTGTATGTCCATATATCCCTGTTTATTACTAGCATAATTGTAAATATATGTACCTACCATTTTCTGGCACTGGAAGAACTTCAAATTGTATCTGTAGTGTCACTCGGCTTGAAACTACAACGTTCACGACAGAGAAAGCTCAAGTAGCCTCTTCATGTGATTAGCCCTCGACTGTCACCCAGTGAAGTAATAATTCATCCCAGAGCCCAGTCGGCTGAAAGAAAAGACAGTAAGAAAGAGGAAAGGCTCAAGTGACTTCAGTGGGAGAATAAACTCCGTCTAACCCCTGTTCAACTACCAGCTTTATTTCAGGTTTGAATCTGACTGTTTGTTTATCACTGCACTTCAACAACGCTAAGAGAAAATGAAAACATCAAATTGGGCACAAAATAAAATTAGCTGTATCTGTCTAAAGTAAATCGTAAAGAATCCCCAGTCTTTTTTATCGTATTCAACTAACTCAAAAAAAAACCCCAAACCAAACAAAAAAAAATACAAACGACTAACCACACTCTACAATAAAAGATACAGTAGACATCAGTCTGTGCATTCAGGGGAAATGGAACTGCTGCGAATTATGAAAATTCTGACTCCATCACAAGTTCTGCAATATTTAATATTTACTTCAAGTCTGTTACTCATTACGTTTTCTTAGATCACTGAAATCTGAGCTCTTGGGTAAATTAAAGACTCCCAGGTCACCTCGTCATGATTGCGAGTGTAGCCCTCTTCATAGAGCTTGAAGTTTGAACTGAAGAGTTAAGAGCTCCCCTTGTATTACCCAGGAAAATGTCTAGGTTTTATTGTTTATGTGCTTCACTACATGTTACTGAACTTTGTTTGATTGTTTTCAAGTTAATTAAGAAATCTAAGTTTATTAAGATCTTCTTAATTTTAAAAAGCATTTGAGAATGAAAGGTATTATTTTCTTCTTCCCCAACTAACTGTCATGCCCAAACGGCATCGACACATTCATGCAATCTGACGAGTGATACTAGTGCCAAAACCTTCTGGTAGAGTAAGCTCTCGCACACTAACAGACATCGAGCAGCAGAGGATGTCCGTGTGCCCACTGGCAGCAACGCACACAGGGATCTCCTCCAGAAGCAAAAGCCTACAGGCCACAGTAGCACAAATAGCAGCCTCGGAAAGCTGCAAATTCCCAGTGATTTCAGCTAGCGTTGGCTGGAAACCCACAGTGCAGCCTCACTATACTGCAGCAGGCTGCCAGTAAAACCTGAGCCTGAGATGGGAGAGGCAGAAAGAGAACAAAACACAGAAAAGACAGGAGAACGCACTCTGAACTCTTTGTATATAAAAATAAAACTGGGAAAAATGTTCACTGCTCCAAAAGAAAATGAAGAGATTAAATAATCAGTTATGATGAACAGAAACAGCACTGGGCAAACCTCTTTATCCCTTTGAAATACCATGGGATGTGGTGAGATCAGAGTCGTGCTATGCCAAGAGAAAATAAGCAGCGTGAGGTCTTCACTTCACACACCCGCAGTGGGCCATGTGCCACAGAAAGGCAACACTCTGTGTGTGCGCGCACGTGTACCGTGGACGTTTGGTCCATGATTACCTACAGCAGAAATCTGGCACATGTGCAACTTTCTCTGTGCATGGACATGAAAGGAAAATCTCTCTCCTCTTCTCTGGTCCATAGCATTGCCACAAGGACATTAGCAACCTTAATTAGTCATCCAGCTTGCACTTCATTTGAAAAAAACTTTTAAATTGTCCAAGTGTTTTATAAGAAAGCCTCTGATTTAATCACCCAAGTAAATCCTGGCTATTAATTCAAGGCCACATTATATAAGTGAGTGTAATTAATCTAAACTGTCACAATGGATTTGAGTGCTTATCTAAATGTTTCCATTTTTGTGCTCACCACAAATGCTAATAAAATGCAAACAGAAAACAGAGTACAACAGAACATCACATGACATTGGAATTGGGGGCAGCACAAGTTGCCCCACTAACTGACTTGGAAAACACTTCAATAGAGGTGAGCAAGTACCGCATTACTTCCAGGTTTCTCTCTTTAGTGATCATCCAAAGCCTATATATACAAAGAGAATTTTTCTTTTAACTTCAGCGATGTTTAGATGTGGTTACTTTTCAATTCTCGGTCACATAGTCAAAAAACTACAGCGATCATTCAACTTTTTTTACCTGAATGCCAAAAATACATCTTTGATTAATTTTCTGCAATCAATCAATCAGAAAATCATTTCTCTAATCATGTATTAACATCCTATCATTACACAAGCTATTTGCGATTATTATTATTTTCACAGGACTGAGAGAGACAATACTAATTTTCAAATGCAGTAAACAAAAAACTTGCTCACAAAGACGTAACGAAAGCACCAACTTGTGCAGTCCAAAAATACTTTGGCCTTTAACCATAAATTTCATTGGCCTTGAAGTTGTCCCAATACACCAGGTTATCTTCACTTCGCTAACCAATTGCCAAGGAATACACATGCAAAATCTTAGCTGTGGATCTTTGAGTGTATCCTTAGTCACTACAGAACTAACTGGATTTCAAAACAAATCCATGGCCAGCTGCCCAGGTACCATGAAATGTTTTTATGCAGGGTGCAGAATTTTAATAAATTTAAACCCAGCTATGTTGAACAGAGAGGCACTGTCACTGAACTAACCCCTTTCCAGTGCATTTACTGACTCGAAGATAGTTTATGTTACTTGACCTTCCTGGGGGAGGTGAATAAATAACAAACATAAATGGAAGAACGGTTTAAAAGAATCACACGCTATGTTGTCTATGGACACTGTAGCTCCACAGCATGATAATTTTCTTGTTCATTTAATCTAAATATTATGACTAGTAATTGACCATCTAAGCCATTTACTTTTTATTTCAATGGACAAGTGAATATGAGAGCGGAAGAGTTAAATACCCTCCCTCACGAGAATTTCTATGAAGTAACAGCAGTTCAAACTGTACCATCTATTACACTGGCACATAAGCGGATAAACAAGCATTTTTGTGACATGATTTTCCTATCTCCCAAATCAGATATAAACCAAAAAACAACAGTTTTCCAAGAAAAATATGCAAGTACAAAATAACACACCACTTAAAATCAGAGAGAAAAAATATGCTAAACACAGAAAGTGTTAATAACCCTATATTAAATTGCACAGTCACAGCAGACAGAATTTTTGATCTTGCATTCCGTCAACTTCCAAATAAAGTAGCTGTCGCACATTAAAATCTCTGAACTTCCCAAAAGTTTATCAGCTAAAGGCATATACACAAATTTATCACTTACATCTTTTCTACCTCTTAGCAAGGATACAAGAAAATTTGCAACTTTCTCTCTAAATTACACAGATTTCTGTTTGGGACTAAATTTGCAGATCAGCTTATACGATTAATCAGGTCTATACTATGTACAAACTGCACAGTGCATACACAGATAGGATGTGTGTTTGGAGGCCAGAACACTAAATTTCTATACTTGAATACCTTTAAGTTCATACACTTTTCAAAACAATTTCATAATTACATGTAGCTCAGATATAGAAAAGGTATAATAGTTTTGTGGCACTCTTAGCACTTCTAACACTTATTCGCTAAAAATACTTGTAATTGCTACTGCCTCTCACTACTACTCTATGGATGGAGGAACTTGCACTATCAGGAAAGCAAGCCTCGAAATTGAATAATTTATAACTAAAATATCTCAAATCCCTGTAGAATTTCTGAAAGTACATCATACTTAGTTTGATTTAGTGCTTGCCTGTCTTTCTCTCCTTCTGTAACGGTAGTGACCTACCACAACTTTAGTTTTTGCTTTGTCATTACAAGCAAGTACATTCCAACGATGACCAGGAAAACAGGCACATTTTTTTCCAGAACAACGCACAGCTCAAACACACAGCATTCGCAAACAGGTGTTAATACACAGTACAGAAAGTTCAGCAACCATTAGTAGATCTTAACACGTATATTCTAGTATATTCTTTCTTTCCCTTTGAAAATTAATTTACCCAAATTTAATCTCCACAAGTGTCTTCTTGAGGCTCCAGGTAAAAACATCCTATGCAGTGAGCAGTGAACAAGTTTCTCTTTGAAACGTCTTAAATCAGAACTTCAGTTCATTTAATCAAGTTTAGAAACTGGAGATACCCTGGAGTACTGCATTTGAAAACAATCTGTCTACCACACTAATTACAAAATATATTCCAAGTTGTGTAAAAGTTCTTTAAACTTCATTTTTAATGTCAGTATCAAAAGTTGAGGGTTTTTTAAAAAAGAGAGAAAAAGAGAACTGCCATATTTAAATGGCTGGCCAAGAAGAGGTTAGTTAAAACACTCCACTACAGAAATTCAAACGTAATTCAGTTTTTGAAAGCATACAAAAGTCTCAAAAGATTAATAATGGGAGTTTAAGTGCACCATTTTTTACTCAAAATTATATGTCATAAAGCAAACAATTTTGGTATGTGAGGTCCACTATAATACAGAGTCAGATACAAAGTGCAACTAATTCAGACCATAAAATTGCTATTTTAATGGAATTTTGTTCTGCCCACAGATACTCAAATATCAGCATCCTAATCCTAAATCCCTGAGTAATTAGTTCTCTAGTCATCACTTTCCTATACTTAAATTTACTCACCTGAACAGTATCATAGAATTCAGTGGGCCTTCCCCCCATTTTGGTTTTGGTAAGCCATCAGGTCCTGACTGTATCCTGGAGGTCTGGGCATAAACACTGTTCCAGAACCAGTCATTTTTGAAGGGAAAAGTAGGAATGGGAACTATATGCATTTTGACAGGGTTAAAGGTTTGTTTTTCTTCCCCCATTTTGTTCCTGCTTTCCTACAATAGGATATGTAATAAAGAACATAATTATGTTTTGCTGGTGACGATTTCCCTCTACTGCAGAGGAAGCCTAGTTGGCTACTTCGACCCACAAACTGAAGTTTTAACTGCATCAAGGGTGGATTAAATTAATCTCTCCCTAACTCATCTGTCTTTACAACCTTCAAAAACCTTTACGACCTCCAGCTACTCACCAGGTGAGACAAGGACAAGCAGCAAGAGTGTGTTAGGAACAGCTGAAGTAGCACTTGCAGAGATAGTATCTTTTTCTTACACCAGCAGCTGCAGAGATATTGAAGGAAACAAAAGCTCTTTGACACTCAAAGCCTTTATCACATTTGAAAAAACAGAGCAAACACCAAGCTAGGTAAAAACTTGAAAGCACTTGGTTTATATAATTAGCTTAAGAAAAGGGGAGCTAGGCATCCATAGAGCAGGACAAGCTTTTGGCAGCGCAGGAAGCAGAATTCATAATATATCTCCCAAGCGTGAGGAATAAATACTTAGCACCTGGAAAACAGCTGGGAGTTAGGAGGTGTTGCTCAGGAAAAACAATAATCTGCCACAACACCAACGTCTCCATTGCACTTAGTATCTAATGAGATTTTACCTGTAGTACCAGTGCTCATTTTTAAAGGTGTTTTGCAGTTTCTCTGGAAGATAAAGGCTATGAAATGAGAGAGGTGTTGCAGGCTGGGTTTTTTTTAAGAAAATGTTCCCTTTGTCACTTATTTTGTCTATTACTCATTGCCTGTGTAAGTTTATTCTGGTCTATACAGTACTAACTCTATTTGATTTTGCTCACCCCAATAGCACTCAATGCACTGGATAAAGCATATCATACGCTGAAAGTTGCACATACGGACTTGTCAAAAACCAAGGAGTCCAGGCAATATTGCAGATGAAGAGACATCTTATGGCTGTTAGTCCAAAAGAAGTTTTCATCTTAGGATGAGTTTGTAGACATTAGAGAATGGGAGGCTGACTGAATATTGACAGAAAAAGTGAGGGAAAGTGAGGAAAGGAAGTTGGGAAACTTCTTTTAAGGAACAATCTGTCTTAGTAGAAGACCAAGTAGCCTATGATATGTTGTGTGTGTGATACAGATATAACAATATCTGGAAAAAAACAAACAAAACTCCCCACCGTACTGAATGGCTTCTTTCTTGTAACCAGAGTACATACAGTGGTTGGGTTACTCTTTTGAAGAAAGAGCATTGGTTTGCTGAGGATCATCCTTAGACCGGTGAGACAAGTGTTGTGTCTCCTCAGATCACATACAGTTATATTTGAGTTATATTGAGCTTTCTAACGGCTTGAATATGTGTACAAAAATAAAACAGAAAACGCAACTTGATACCAAAGCCCTCAAAGCTAAACCCAAAAGTATCATAACATTCTGTGGAAATTATGTTACATGCAGCCAGAACAAGTTTGATAGCATGCCACATAAAATCGGATAGGTAAGTGGCAACTGCCATCTATTCTTATACATGAAAAATGTTGGATGGCAAGCATCCATCACAAACAACAAAAATATTTTTGAGCTTGTATTCTTTTTCTCCTTCTATATAGGAATTGCAATCAGTAACATTTCACTTAGGAAGATATAACAATAGCCAGCAATTTAAAAATAGTAGTAAAACGGCAAAAATAACTATTGTACATTGATTTAATACTATCATTTAGATTTCTGGTATTTTCAATTAGTGCTATAAAGTCCTTTGACACAATTAATGTAGTACATATTACAAATACGAAAGATATTTCTCTTTTTAAAATATCACCTTGGGAGATATACTACTTCATTAATAGATACAATTGGCAGTTATTTATAAATTTTTTTTGGCAGTTTTTTATAGTTTGGCAGTTATTTACAATTATTTTCACGAAGATGACCCTACTGTTTAATTGCTGATAAACTCTTGGGTAGAACATCCAGCCAACCTCCCAACCTCATCAGAGCAAATGTCTTGCCAAGTTACGGATTCTCCAAAACACATAAATGTTATGCAATGTCCGATGTCACACGTATACATCACATCCAAAACCAAACTCAACAACATTACAGATAAGTTACAAGGCAGAAAAGATATAATATCTAAGCTCTTCACAGAATTCAGAATAAAATAGCACACTCCCCCATGCAGAAATCTTAACTCAGAAATTCATTGCTTCAGCATTTCCAGCTAAATAAACTATTCTCATGTTTCTCAAATCAAAAAGTGTGATGGTATTTATTGCTTGGAAGACATAAACAAACAGGCCGTGTACCCATAATCTTTCCATAGAGTTTCCTGCCTAATGGCCTCTTCTTGTGACTGACAGCTCTGATAGACTCAGCTGAAGGCTGATTTTAATGAAACCCCATTTTCCAAAAGGAGACCATTGTGCTAGAATTATTTTTGTCCTAATCATAACTTTCAGCACAAAAAGGTCTCTCCTTTTCTCCTCCATCCTCAATATAATTTTAAATTGAAATACCAAAGTCTTTTTACGCAATCTGGTCTACTGACTTTCAGTCAGCTTTGCAAAAAGATATTTTCTTCATCTTATGTAACAGCAGAATGATAGCTCATTTCGGATAAAATAGGCCTTGGACAATTTATATAATAGACTGCTCTGTTCAGATGAATAGGGTATGTCGGTCAGAAGACCTGCAGTCTAGAAGCACTGAACTCAGTATGTGTGATCCAAACAGACATTCAAATCCCAGCAAATCCCAGTTTTCCTCTTCAAAGCAAAGATAAATTTTCAGGTTTGTTTTCTAAGCAGGCATATTCTAAAAGCTTTTTAAACCTGCATGAAGTGTTAACCAAGAGGGCACGCCACTTCTGAGCCTTCAGACAGCAACTTGAACCAACACTACTGAGCTCACACAGATATACTAAAAAGCCCAGCATTAGCTAGTTGAGTCCTGAGCTCTTTAGATGACACCGCTGTGATATATCTGTCGAGAATTACATGGGGAAACAAAGGCAGGGCTGTGTATCTGGAGGCAGCAGAGTGGACACGTACCCTTGCTGAAATCCCAGATTACAGAGACCGTGAGATGACCGTCAGCTGCCGGGGGCGTGAGCACACACACAAGAGAGCACTCCCTCCCAGGCACTCAGGCTTTCTTTTTTTCACTGAAAAATTATTTCATCCCAGTGAGTTAAATGACTGTTTCAGCAATACGGCAAATCATATACTAAAATGTGGCAAAGGAAGAATCAGGGCATGAAGCATGCCACAGCTTAAGGTAAATGAGCATGCTGCTTACCTCTCAGAAGTAATTTTGAAGGAGTCCATGAGGAAATACAGCTGTCTCTTGCTATTTAAGGTGAAAGATGACTCCGATGTCAATGAAACACGAGGACTAAGACACACAACTAAGATTTAAGAAACGATTCTTTACAGTCTTGTTTCTTTACCTGCTGTTCATCAAACAGCCCTTCCTTGAAGTTAACCACTTCCTCCAAACCCTTACAAAATTCAGTACTGCAGGCTCGAGTCTGTGCACTGGTTTTGCAGAGTAAAACTTTAAAACAAGATTGGAAAAATCTACACTACAGCTGCATATCGGGCACTGACAGCAGCGTTTTAGTATTAGGGGGCTGCAGCGGTGCCCTGTGCAGGTGGCAGCCCTGAGCCGGTCACAGCTGGTTCCAGCGGCTCTAAAGCCAGCATAAACAGCCCATTGCCCCCCAAAACCTCAGGCAGGTTTAAGAGAGACAGTGGCAGTCACAAGGAGTTGGAGAAACGGTGCTGGAAATGCGGCCGGAGACACGCTCCGGGCAGGAGGTCCTCCAGGCCATACAGAGACATCCTGAGGGACTGCGGCCATGGGTGACCCACGGAGGAGCAGGGACACCCTTGAGAGATCGCAGCCATGCTGGGGCAGCAACACCTCCAAGTGACTGCGGCTGTGGGGAACCCATGCCAGGGCAGGGACACCCCCAAAGGGACTTTGGCCTGCGGATGCTACTCCAGAGTAGGGACATCAAGAAAGAGGCTGGCAGGAAAACAGCAAAACAAAGAAGAGCAGAAATACACAACTATGGCACACGACCCCCACCTCCCGCACTTCACCTCACCAAAGGAGCTGGGGCATGCTGAACCTAATCTGTAGTGAAAATAAGGGAAACGGAGACTAGGAAGGGGTTAGGATAGGTGTTTGGCTTAAGCTGAGCCTGGGGAATGGGAAGGAAAAGAGTTGACTTGTTTATTTGTTTATGTTCTTTCTTTTTTCTTCCCCCTCAATACTCAAATCCATGAACAGAAGTTTCTGTTGGCAAATTGGTAAAAAATTAAATTCAACAAAGATTCCCAAGTCAATACTGTTTTGCTCATAAGAAACCACAACACCAAGGTGGCAGAGATTATTTCTTTAGGCTTCATACTAAGCAGAAAAACAACAGGCTCTACCCTTTTTGTCTTAGTACTTGTACAGACCATCAGTGGTATAATTATGGCAGTAGTGTATTCAATAGCTTGGGGAAATACAAACAGATTGCAGTAATATCCCATTAGGTTATCTCTCAACATATGTCTGAGATAAATGGAGTTGAAAGTAAGTTCATCAAAACAGGTTTCTCCAGACTGACCAGAATTAGGTCCATATCGTTACCCTACTTAGGAAGCATTGACATTGTAATTACTTCAGGCACCCATCTGGCACAAATCACAACATTATTTCATTTCAGATGGTTTCAGATATTAATTTTGTTTTCCTCTTGGTTAGACTGTGTCATGAACATGCAAATCAAGTCATTTACAACAGGAAAGCGAACAGTGATTTCTACCTCATGATCCTGAAAAGCCCTAGCAATTGCTAATGTTGGGAGATCTACCTTAAGGTTCAAATCACGTTTTAATTGACAGCGAACTGGACCTGTAATTCTTTGGTGTCTCTTCAATGACCTAATTCTAGCTCACAGTTATTTCATATATACTGGTAACAATTGGCACACTCCTTGGCAGACACCAAATACCGAC
Source organism: Steatornis caripensis (assembly GCA_013398225.1). NCBI lineage: Eukaryota > Metazoa > Chordata > Aves > Caprimulgiformes > Steatornithidae > Steatornis > Steatornis caripensis. The sequence goes on along the minus strand of VZSC01003152.1, from coordinate 120,531 downwards.
AGAATTAAGTCCAAAAGGTTGAAGTTCTTAGTTTCCTAAATAGGTCAAACAATCTAAAAGCATAGTGCATTTAGTTTTTTTATTTTTTAAATTTTTCCTACAAAAATAATATTATATTCTTTATTTTATTGTTTTGAAGGATTGGGGAAGAAAGAAAAAAATAAAAGCAAACAATTCTTGCATTACAGACTCTGTAAGGAAAACATTTGTTCTTGATTTCAAAATTCCAGCCACACTTGGTCTTAATCAGACACATCAGATCACCTTTATTCATTAACTGAAGGATTATAACTAACAAAGCCAGCTGTAATGCAGAAATACGCAAAGCTACAATTTCAAATTCTTTTTCTCTGAATTTTATCTAATTTTTACTCAAAGGTGCTAATTTGCTGACAACTCGTGACAGTAACCCTATACACTATTTTTTTTCTAAAAAGCAGGCAGACAGTTACCACATGTTCATTTAAAATTTAGAAGGATAATTTTACTTTAAAAGTTACATAAATACATCCATATCTCAGATGCATTGCAAAAAATACCAAAGGAGTATAAAAGTAGTAACTTGTGTTAAGACATTCTGTGACACGGGTTATATATGAGGTATCAGTAAAAGACTTTGCTTTTTCTTACAACATACATTGTTGGCAACAGCCACCCGCTTGAGATTTTCAGTTTCGTTTGAACATTAGCCTGCTCCTTGAACTTCTGAGGCCAACATGAGAAATGAGGTCTTTGTCTTCCCAAAGGCACTTCACAGCCTAGCTAAATATCATGTATCAACACGGAGGAAGAGAGCAGTGAGGTCATTTAGGCCAGGCTCTTTGGAAACTCAGCTCCACTTACGCCAATGAAAGAGAACTAGTTACTTGTAAGACTGAAAGTAAACTGGAGGTGACAAGGCTGGATACTTGTAAGCAACAGATGTTTCTGTCATATGTGTCTGCTGTGTTTTGCTGTAATCTGTGCAGTTACATCTGAGAACCTCCTTAACAGATTGGTAGGCAAAGTTTAAGAGCCTTTATGGATGCTACAAACAATGAAAAAGAGTGTTTCTAAAAGGTAGTCCAGATGGTAGGTAAATCTGGGTCAGAGCTGCATCATATGCTCCTAGTTGGAATCCAGAGGATAGAAGGCAGGTTAATGATTCCTTACTGTAAGTAAGAAAATGAATGCTCTGTCTTTACATAAACAAGTTATTAGGAATTGATGTCATTAGGAGGAAGCTACATTTCAGAGACGGTTTTACCATGTTTTTCACAATAAAAAATGTTTATTAATTTAATATAAACAACAAAACATAAAACCCCAACAGAGCTGAAGCAGAACATGCCTGAAGTTCTGACTGCTCATATGTTATTCTCAATAGGTTATAAATCTTGAATGTGAAGTCTCCCTTTCCTAGGCGGTAAAATGCTGCAGGACAGTTGCGACAGTTCAGTGGTCTCTTAACTGACCTCCTGTCCTCACCACGGCTCACAGTGCTTGGTTTTCTAGGGATGTTCATCAACAACAGCACAGTCATCTGAAGAGCTGTTGGTTTCTGTGTTTGCCCAGGTGCCCTTCCTGCATGACCTTGCCTTTTCCAGGTAGTTCTCTCAGCTTTCTTGGCCTTCTGCTGGCATTTACTCTAGAGATCAAAACCACATCTTCTCTGCCCTCTTTCACTCCTTCCAGAGATGTCTCAGATCCTCCACAGCTATTTAAGACTTTTCTCCATAATGGCCATGCTACCCTGAAGTCTTTAAATACCCTTTACACAAAACTATTGTTTCAGTACAAGTCTCCATACCAGCATCAATAAATGGTGCATGTATTCTTCCTCCCCTTTGGTAGGGATGACATCCCTGTATTATCGTATCCCAGCGTACAATAACTGACGAGTTCTGGATTGAAAGAGTGGATAATAGAGCCAGCAATACAATGTACAGCTCCACAGACTATCAGCACATTGCCCTGAGGCATGCCTTCAAGAGGCATAAATTGCAAAGGAGTAAAAAAAGGGTATCAATGGCAGGGAAAGGAAAACATGACATAAACATTGCCTAAGCATTGTTGCGCTGTTTGCAGCTACAGAAGAGTGATTGTTGCCTCATGTTGTACACCTGAAGCAGCCCAAGTTAGTCTAACTGTGGCTGCCAGTCCATTTTCTTCCCAGCTATGCACTCCCATTCCCTCTCTGGCACACATCTGACCATGGCATGAACCATTTCATCCTGCTAGACCAGTAGAAAAACAGGACGTCTTACTTCCTAAGAGAGTGTCTTCATCTGCAATTTCAGCTATTTTCCACTCAGCCATTGTGAGAGATCTCCAATGCCAGAGTGGTCAGAGCGCCAGCCAAGCTCACCTTGGTGCCCCTTTACAGTTTAGTTCCCACCTGCTCCAAATTTTATAAGTTATCCCAGCCCAGGATATTGTTTCAGTCATCCCTGGAAAACTTGACTTTTTAATGCAAGTGCAGGGAATAAAATAACACGGAACAAATTCTAAGCTTGCTTCCCTCTGTGCCTGGGGACTAGGGATGCCCACTCACCCCACCATCTTTATGAGAACACCTTACAACAGTGCCAGAGACTGTGTAACTGGCATGTTTGAGCTCCTTCCAGCAGCACATCTAGCACCAGGCAATGGGAAGATGCTTGACCTAAATCTGCCTTTAGGACACAATGGACTTGCTGCATCGAGACACAGATGTTTCAGGGCAACATGGGCGCAAGGCACATTCATCACATCAGCCTGCTTTTAGCCCTGCATTTCATCAAAAAGCATAGGCACTGAGGCACCTTGTGTTCCTGCAGTCCTCCCAAGACACTTTCCTTGCTTGCTCCCTTGCCTGTTTCTTCATTTTGAAGCAGACCTGGTCCTTTTCTGTGTTTCTCCATTCAGGCTTCCAGATACGCAAGAATTTTGCATTTCAGTGTTCACATTGCCAGGACACGTTTCCTCACTCTGAAGAGAGTCTAGGACCCCTGGAACACTGTAGATGCAAACACAGAAGTACCAAAGCATGGTGATTTAAAAATTGTGTGATTCCAGCTGCATTAACTTCACATGAATTGTAACAGCAAGGGGGCAAAACTGGCTGTGTACCAGCACTGAAATGGTGAATGACATAGGAGAAACAGAGGGCACACAGAGAAACTAATTGAGGTGTAAAGCTATCTCCGTCTGGAAGAAGAGCAAGACTGCCTGAAGTGGGAGAGTTATTCTGGATACAAATTTTCCACTGAAAATAGGAACTGTTTCTAGAAGACACTTACTCTACTCCGAGGCTGGATTAGTTTGAAATAAAAAGACAAATATAATAAATAATACATATTTTTCAAGTCCAGTGGTGTATGGAATTGAAATACCTTATCAACTAAAAAAGTTATTCAGAGAAAAACCTGGTTTTTAAAGAAGATGTTAAGAAAATTTAGTTCATTCAGTTAAAGACAGAGGTACAAACAAGACCATAAAATATGGCTTCTTCAATGCACTGCTGGCTTTCTCTACAATTAAATTTACTCACAGACAAAAAGGAAATCCAATGAATGTTCATGTGTTGTATCTTCATTCTTTTTTCAAATTACACAATGTGGTAATTTAATTTTCAAAAATTAGTACTGCACAAGAACTACACAAATCCCACACAGCAGTATCAAACACACAATACATTAAAGACAAGAAATAATGCATTTGTTCCTTTAGTCGTAGTATCCTTGACTGCCAGATCTAAGAACATTAGGCAACAGTGTCAGACAGAAGTGTATTTTTAATTTCCATCTATCTTCCTAAGCCCCTTTCTTTCAACTGCCTCCTATTACTCTGAGGTGTGAGTGCCAGGCATAATTAGTTCCTTCAAACTTTTAACAATTTTTTTTAGTCAATATATATGTGAAAAGTTGTAATTACATGGAGAACTGATAGCACTGCACATGAACACTGCCATCATTTGCTGTCAGGAAGACTCCATTTTCAGTTGCTTAGAACTTTGCCAAATTTTAATTGCAATGACTTTTTTTTAATTGTTCAATGTCTGCCCCATATGCATTTTTGGGGGGGGAACATGGTTAAAGGCTTTTTGGGAAAGCTAGGCTAGGGAAACATATTGTTTGCCTATAAATCTGGAAAAAGATTACTGGACGGGAATGGCTTAGAAGACAGAGAGAGGACTAAGAGAATACAGCAGGTAACTGAGAGTGTTAAAGTTCCTGGAGCTACCTACATGTCCTGGTTTGACCAAATGCAGTACTCCATCCCATACACATCGCGCTCAGTATAAAGTTGAGGGATCACAAGGGTCTCTCCCTCTCCTTTTATGGCCGGGGGCCTGAGGGCACTGATGGGCTTTAACCACCCTAAGCAGCTTCCACCCACACCCATAGCCCAGGAGCCTATTTCAGCCCAGCATGGGGCTGTTAGTGGGGCTCCTGGTGATGCTGCAGGGTGCTGCTCTGCAGCTCCTTGCCCAAGTGTCAGAGAGAACTCTGCTGCCCATCCTGATGTGAGCATTCCTGAATCCAGTTCCTGCCTGCTGCTGAGTACAGTCTGTACCCCACAGCATCCAGGTGATATATTCATCATTGGGGAGGGAGGAGCTTGATATTGGTTTTGTATATATATTTTATTACTGTTTTCCTATTGTTATAATACCTTATTATTGTAGTTAGGTTAAAGCTGTTTTAACTTTTCCAACCTGTAAGTCTCTTTCCCTTTTCTCTTCTCCTCCTTTTGAGGAGGGAGAGGGTTAACAAAGAGTATCTGTTGTCTGTTTAATAGCCAGCCCAGTTTTAAACCATGACACTAGAGAAGGAAATCTGGAATGGGAACCAGGAAAAGCAGAATTAAGAGGCTGAGACATAGGCATAAGAGATTGGAATGAGTTACTTCCACGCGTTGCCAGTTGTATGGTAGTGACATGGACTGCAAAAGCCTACTGCAGGCAACAAAGGATCCAGTTCCTCCAAACCACTGCCAGTCCCTGTGCTGTACTACATTATCTAGCTTTCAAGTAGTGTGAGTAGTCACACACTGTCAGCTAGGGATCTGCCATTTAAAGCTTGACCTTCAGCCTCTTAGGTAGCTCTACTACCAATTTTACTGTGCTGTAGCTTCCTGTGTCCCTGAAGACTCCACTAGCAAACACCACTGAGTGCAGTCTTTACACCAGTGCCTTTTCTGGGGAATTTCCAGAAGTATCACAGTGTAGTCAGCATTGCTCTGTTTCCACAAAGTTTCAGATCCACTGGCGTCCTTAGGATTTCCTTTGATCTTCCTCTGGTTTCCCACAAATGTTACCTTCCCTTTCATCCTTTGATTCAGGCACAAGCACTGCCTGCCATGCCCCAAAGAGTTGCTACTGTCCAATATCACAGCATTCTACCACCTCTTCCCTGACTTTGTCTTTCTTGAAACAAGAATGTTACCAGCAACAATTTCAACATCTAACAGTTCCCGTAGCGCCTGTTTCGACTTCCTATGAAACATCCTAAATGCCAGGCTAACTCTTAAGACCTTCTTATTTAGTGTCATCTTCTGACAGATAACAAAAAGCTCTAGTTGCAGCCCAACTATCTGTGTGCTGGAATCACATTTCTGGACTCATAGGAGAAAAAAGGGGGGAGGGGGGGAAGGAGAAAAAAAACCACACACCCTTCTTTCAGCCTGGACTGATCAGTTGCTATATCTTTGATGAGAACTGGGAGTCGCTATTCATTCACTACTTGCTCTTGTTAACTGGTTTATCAAAAGTTGCAGCTCTTATAAGATTTTCTGTCCTCTTATAGACATTACTAAAATAAGTAGTTTATTTAGTTATTCTAATAGCTCATCTAGTGATTTGATATTTTTGTGGGAAAGCTGCCCTCACTGTTTTCCTCCAAGTAAATACAAATCAAACAAACTCCAGACACAAACCTGCAACAGTTTTGCTGTATGAATTGTGTATCTCACAAATCATCATATTTCTGCTTGGAGGACTGTAAGTTTCATAGGCAGAGCATAGGTACCAGAAGACTTTCAGTTCAGGATTCTTATTTGCTTCCTGGCTTCAATTAAGAGAGAATTAAAACAGCCTCTCTCTGCTATTTTATTCCATCTGTGATTAGGACACTTGTCAAATATCCTTTTCAGCTCTTGAACTGGAATGATCATTATTGCTGACTGCTGCATATTATATCCCCTTTTTATTTCTTTAACCAGTTAAATACTTCATCTTCTCCACATCTCTCTTTAAATCTACTATGCTCACCTTTGGGCAAGCTCAGCTGTAGAACACCCTTTATATAGAAATAAAAACTTCTGTGTGAGGCTTTGCTGTCCTACTTCTACTGTTTTGTCATCTTCTTAATCATACTCTTTGCTATTGCCCTCCTTACCACTGCTACAATATTTTATATTTCATCACTCAAAAATATTCCTCACTTGTAAAATTAAATTGTTTTTCTCAAGAAGCTATTGACGAGCAATTTTGCAAAGTGCCAACAACATTCAAGCTCTATGCATGTGGAGTTGGCCGGATGATACCTCTCCCCAGTATATGCATCTTTCTCCACACTCAAAAACCTCCTAACTTGCCTTAGTAAATTCCTTGGATACCTGTTCCCATTTCGCAAATGCCAATAGCCACTGTGTAGGCATCGCCTATATGCCCCTGTATGTTTCAGTCATTAAATCCAGTTAGTCACTCACTGCCAGAAAACGACATATAACTGGTTGAAAGAGTCAGGCAATGCTGTGCCTCCTCTCATATGGAGTGTTGCATGTTCTTTTCCACAACAGGCACCCTATTCTTATACATTAATATATAATTTATACATTGATATAACATATATAAAATATAAATAAATTATATATAATACAGAATTCATGTTTCGATAGGAATTGCATTGTTTTCGGCAATAAACCCTCCAAACTCTCAGGCAATTCACTTTCAGTTGACACAATCTTTACCACCTTTCACCTAAAGCTGAAAAATTTATAATTCTAAGCTAATTAAAGGTCAACTCACACACTGGCACAAACAACGATGGTTATTGATTTTGCCTGAATGTTGAATTACTTGCAACTTGTTCACATTTGTTGAACTCCACATCAGCTTTGTCTTTGGCCGTATACATTGCAGTTCCCTCCTACCAGAAGGTTCATGGTAAGTTGGGCACTATCGTATGCTGGTAGGACCAGCTCAGTCCAAATACTCGCCTTCAGTGAGAGTCATATTCAGTGTTTTACTCCTACTTCAAATAACTTGGCTGTCAAGGCACACAAAACTAATTCTAAGTGCAGAAGAAATATACTCTCTGAAGCTGAAAAGCTTGCCAAAGGGAAAATTAGCATTAATAAGGAAATTGTAATGCTCATTTACCGCACAGAACTTTTCAATATCTTTCTCAAAGTTCTGTAATAGCATATTCAGTGAGAACCCAAAAGGCACGTGGATGAAACGGTCAGCAGCACTGACCTAACAAAAAAAGGATTTTTACCATTAGCCAGTAACAACCACTAATGCAGCCCTTCACTACGCCCATGCAGTCTGTCGGCACCTCCCAAACCAGACTCTCCCTTTCTATCAGTAATTTCCAGAGTTCTGCAAGTTACATGCACTCGAAAACAACAAAAAGACATCTGCCCACAGCCACGCCAGTGACAGCAGCAGCTTCCACAGCGGACAGTCATCACTAGCACTTGTCTGCATACCTTGTGATTTTAGTTTGGTTTTGATGTGCGTAGTTGGGAGGGTGGTTTACTCAGAAGAATTCTTTTGTTCTATCTGTAAAGTCATACCTAGAAAGTTCACTGTGTTTGAGGAATAAGAGTTGATCTTCCTGGAGCTATTGGCATAAAGCCAACAGAAAGTAGAGAAAATATAAACGACAACTGTTGTGCTACAATACAGGTAAGTGTGTGGCGCTATATAATAATTTGGGACAATTTGGACTCTCATTACAATTGTGAAGGAAAACTTTAAGAATTTCAGACACATGAAGAACCCCACAAATTTAAGATAATCACATTAAGGGCTATATCTTAGCAACAGATAATTTATATTCATCTAATAGAAAAGTCTGTATTGCGCCAGATGGAAATTCAAATAGGAAGGTGGAAGGAACACCAAATCCTAAAAAGGAAAGGCAAGAAGTTAAGCAGGGGGGGAAACCACATTTAAATTCTTGCCTCTGACTGAAGCTCAGATTTAACTGAGGTTATGAGGACTAAATAACAGGAGAAGAATTTTTGGAACAGGTTAGACATGGAAATTAGTGTAGCATGAAAAGAAGAGACAAAGAGAAAATATGGTAGTGTATTCAGAGTGTTTTTCCTCCCAAGATTGCTAACAGAAAGATTTGTGGCAGACAGGCTAGAATGAGAATGCCAGAATCATAACTAAGAATATAAAATTTAAAGGGTAGACACAACCACAAAGATATTCAAGAAAAAAAAGGACTGATAACATCTTACAGTGCAGACAAAACTGTTTTATTCCATAGGCACAAGTTATGCTTAACGTAACCTGGGTATACACTTAACTTTGCGTATGTCCCTAGCCTTCTATACTTTGACTATTCTTACTATATTAATTTGTGGCAAAATTTGAGCTTTAACATTATCCAGATGATGGCTTAAAAAGCAAGGAGAAAAGATTTTTCCATTAAGACAGGAAGCAAAAGAGATACAGAAGTTATGCAGCTAACATATGTATAGAAAACAGTGGGGAGGAAAAAAAAGCATGAACAGACTTTTGCTAAACACAGCTATTAAACATATTTTTATTCTTTTAACCGTAAGGTTTTTATTGACAGCATTAAAGCCATTCAGGAACGGCTTTATTCAGGAATCAAAATAATTATGCACGCGTCAAGTATCTATTATTTCAGGTTTTTCTTGAAATCAGCATGTTAGCAACCTTTGGGAAAACAGAATAATTAATCAAGTTCACATAAAATTGCTTTCCAAAACATTAGGAAGCAAGTCAAGAAATAAGCCTTTTTCTTGCCTTTTCCAGAGGAAAAGGGGGGGGGGGGGGGAAGGCTTACTTGTAAACAGATACACCTGAGAATGGCCTGAAACTAGACAGCTTTTAGCTTCCAATTTATCCACACTTTACAAATAAAATTTTACCTCACCAGAGGAGCAAGAAGAGAAACAACAGTTCTACCTTGTTATAGACTTCCACATCAAGATATTTACTATATCACTGTTAAATCTGATTACAAACCAGGGATCAACAAGAGGGAGATTAAAGGCTCATCTGAGAAGATGGAACAAATGAAATTGATGAAAACTGCCCATTCTGTGTCAGTTTTACAGAAACAGTCATCCAGACTGAGGGAGTATTGGAATTACAGATACCAGTGCTCTCAGTGTCTCTCTGGCTTTGAAATGCAAACGAAAACTGTTGGAATTGCCGAACAGAAAGTGCTAATTTTTTATATATATTGCAGGAGTCTCCTCACATTAACAAGCCTTGTGGAGCATAGGATCAGCGTTATATTAAACAGAGATCCTTGGTGATCCTTGGGCTTTCTCTGTTCTTATTGATGAATTTTTTCTCCCTAGGCATTATACATGTTCAATTGATTTTCTGTAAGAAAAGGAAGTACTTATTGTTGTGTGGTCTGTTAGGCAAGTACTTAAGGTGCTAAAGGGGCTCTAAGGTCATTTGAGCATTTACCTACCTGAAGCTGCTTCAGACAAGCCACGGCCCAACAGAAAGAACTGGACAGCTGTAAAAGCAGTGCGAAAGCCTAGAAATAGAGGTTTATGTACATAAGCTCTATTGGCTGGATGGTTGAAGGGTTACAGAACGAGATTTTATTGCTCAAGAAGAGAAAGGAATGTGGGGTTTTTTAATTTGCCTTTCTGACTGCCACCCAACTAAACAAATACAAGACAGTCCACTCTTTCACAATGTTGCTGCAACATGATTTCCATTTGCCAATTACTTCTTACTGATTTTACAGTTTAGCACCCAACTATGTTTTGAACATAAGATGCTGCAAGTTCAAAAAGGGTATCCTTCAACTGCCTGATGCTCTCTAAAGCCATGATCTTTCTGAGCATGTATAAATATATTACAGAACAACAAGTAGTCTCAACCTCTAAAGTGACATGTTTGAAGTCCCCCCTTTCAAGTGCAACACCTCAGAGAGGAGGCAGACACACACACACAGAGGCACTCCACACAGTACCTAATTCTAATTTGAGAACTATGTGGGCCTAAATCTGTGCTTGTTCCTTCATGCACAAGAGCAGGTGCAAGCACATGCAGGGCACTATCTCCCATAGCATGCAAGAGTCTCTCCCAGAAGCGTGCTGGATGTAGGAGTAGTGGTTCATCAGGACAGAGCAAGTTTAATTTCATTCTCTGTGAACTGCAAATGCAATTTCTCTTGCTGCATCCTGGGAAAAGTACAGCAGCAAAACTATCCTCCCACAGTGGATTTATTAAAGCGATTTTTTTTAAAAATGAATAGAAAGAGAAAAAAAGAAATCCTATGCAGAATAAAACTCCAGTGCTTATATATTTTTTCAATTATACTGTCTAAAATGGAAGTTCTACTCTGACTTTTTAAAATAATTTATTTTCTTTCAGTTATCAGTAAAGATAAAAAAAAAGTTTGAGGGTGGAAAAAAAATCACTACACAGAAAGCCAGAATAATCACTTTCCCTGTCCTCCTCATCTTCCTTCATGGGTTTTTCTGCTTTTACTGCCTACATTCTTCACCTGAAGTCAAACCCTCTGTTTATGGCATCTCAGTGGTTGCTGTGGAGGTGACTACAATGTACAAAGCCAAAAGTGAGGAGTTCAAATTTGGAATGAGCAGCAATATCTCATGAAATCTAAAGTAGTAGGAGATAAAAAAAAAAAAAGAGGAGGGGGGAGACAAAATAAAAGAGCACATATATTGAAAAGTAAATTAACTTCTTAAATGACTGTTTCCTATTGACTTTCATTATCACAACTGTTTTCAGATATGTTACTCCAGTGGTTGTAGAGACTAAGTGCAAAACTATACGTATGGAAATAAGCACACAACACGAACAGACAGCGCTAACACAGATGGCAGCAGAGTTCCTAGCCATGCTCCTCAGTAGTGCCTGCTTCGACTGCTATCTTCTTCTGTAGCAAAACCACACAAACAACAAAACGTGATGACACACGCTACGCAGTGCTGCTCTGCCAATGTAAGTACTTCATGTCACCATGAAGCACATCTCTCTACACCAGATTCAAGACTTTACAAGTTACGACCAGAGAACACAGATTCCTAGAAAAGCTATTAGTTCATTATAATTCCTTCATTTTACATGGGTTGGTTTCATACACACCATCTCGCTCATAGACACATCTAAAAATACAACTGTTGAAGTATGGGTGCTAATGCTCAAGAAACATGTTAAAGATTATGAACAGGAGAAATCTGTCTTGCCATTTGCATCACAAAGTCAGCCACTGCCAAATTTTCACAACTTTGGTAGCAGGTACAGTCCTTATTTTTTCCCGATATTAGGAAAATCATAAATGACTTAAATTAACTGAATTAGTTTCTAAACTATGTGTTGCCCCTAACTTTGACACCTGAAGTATTGCTAGGAGTGTAAGGTTCAAGGAAAACCATTGAACAAAGATTTTTGAATCAGACCTGTACTGACAGAAATGCTTACCCATCTACTTGTCAAAAGCAAAACCTGCAAGGAGCAGCGGGACAAAGATGAAATCAGGTATCAGATTTTAAAAAAAACAAAACCAGCAGTTGGGGCAATGCAAGCAAGAGAAAAATTTCAAAAATGAGACTTTAATGGCCGCAGAAGTCAATGAAAAATCTTATTAAAATATTATTAAGCAAAGAAAGTGATTCTCTAAACAGATCTTTTAACACGAGTACCTTGAGAGTGCCTATGGCCCAATGTACCCTGTTACATGATTGCAGAAGCATTAACAAATTAATTATCACAAATAGCTGAATTTATTAGGATACGCAAGACAATGGCTGTTAATACCAAAAATTATGAAGTGCTTCCTTGGAAAGAAAACAGGCACTCTTCTATATCAGGAAAATGTATTACCAGCAAGGGTGTACTACTGCACGCAGGCTGTGTTGCGTGACAATTTCTTACACAGGAATATCATTGGAAAACAATGAAATTCACTGGTAGGCTTGTACACCTGAAGATACCAGGACATAAAGATGAAATGGAGCTGCAGCTTCTTCAGCCGTTTCCTCAAGGCAGACACAGGGGACACGCAGAGAAAGCCACTCAACCTGACGGACAGGTGGCATGTGGAGCTTCAGAGCAGACAGCCATGCTACTGCCCCAAAGCCAGGATCCAGAGAGTACTGGGAGCCCAGATCCAACAGCACAATCGGGATTCCAAACTCCTTGCCAAAGAAGCTAGAGACAGACCCCAGAAAGTTTGTGAAAGGCTCCTGATGTTCGCAAATGCATTCAGCGAACATCAGGCCTGTAGCTACGGGGCTGTAATTTGCTTACAGCTTCCTTGCTCTCGGCTACGGAGTTCAAGAAGTGCAGTTAGTGTTCACTAAAATGCAGAATGTTTCGTTCATGGACAGGTTTTGGTTTTTTTTTTTAATCTGACTTGGACTAGAGGAATGGATGACACATAGGAATACACTGACTTTGTATTTACTTCTACAGATTTGTGGGCAATTACCCAGTAAGTCCAGAGTCAAGAGGTACAGAAGCTTTCTACTAACAGAACCTAGTGAAATGGCCTCTGCTACAGAGCACAGTGCAGGAATCCAGGCAGACTGCTTAAATAGATTCAACACTGTTTATCTTCCTTCAACACAGTTAAAGAAAGGTGCACCAGAGATTGGTGGTCTTACTCAAGAGCAGAGTAAAAGACAGAAATGCATATGAAGTCTGGACCTCTAAGTCAAGTTGGATACATACATGATACAAGCTCAGCATGTTTAAGGAAGAGACAAAGCACAACAGAGTAGTCTGAAGACTGAAGCCCGAAGCCCTGTAAAAAAAAACCAAACCCCAAAAAAACCCCACAAAAACAAACATCAAAGCATTATCCTTCAGACACTTTCCATAATGACCGGAGATCTCCGTGCTATAACTACACTGGAACATTTCAACTACTGAAGTTGCCAAGACCCTTCTTGTCACAAAATTTTACCTGCATTTCCAATTTACACAACAGACAGCTGCAGGGCCAGATACCTGGCATACTTTTCTGTATTTTTCAGAAACTCACTATGTTTCTAGGTGTACTCTGATAAAGGATTGCAAGCCTAGGAACAGTTACCACTCTTTTTATTCAGAGCGCCATGCATATAAGCAAATTATTAGCTTCCCGTGGTACCTTTTCCAGCACATCCTAAAATGAGGCAGTTTGCGCTATGTTTTTTGCAAGTCATACTTCAGATCATCAGTGGAATCATTTGAGCACCACTTACTCTTGGCCTGATTTCTAGGAAGATGAGGCCATTCTCTAGAACTCCTTCAAAGTTTTCAGGCTCAATTTTTAATTTTGACTTGTGAAAAAGTAACCAGTTGCCAGGTTTTGTGTATTCACCTTCCTCGGATGTTTTCAAGACTGAAGAAAGCCCTGAGCAACTTGATCTGATCTCACCGCTGACACAAAGCAGGAGACTGGTCTAGAGACCTTCCTTAGAACCTTTCCCACCTGAGTCATCCTAAGCATTCCTTAGGTTTCCGCTAGATATGCTGAACATAATCAGAACTTAATGCATCTAAATATTTGAACTTGATTTTAAAAAAGTCACACGCTATTGTCATACCATACCAATAAACAACTTTGCAACTTTCCTCTTTTTACTCTGAGAAAGTAGTAAATAGAGTTTCAGTTTGCAGAATACAAAAGCCATTGGCTAAAAACATCCATCTACCATCAAATTGGCATCATGGTGCTACAGGAATAATACAGGGGGAAAAAACTAGCCACGATCCAGGATGCATCTTCCAATTTACCCTCCCGGCAACAGAACAACTGCTCAAAGCTATTAAGAACTCTGAAAAACTCTCAGGTGTCACTTAATCATCACTTCTGTGAGATCATTTGTCTGCTTCAGTCGCTGGAACAAGTGGCAAAACAGAAGAATTCAAAAAGCCTCGAAAATGAGCTCACCGACTGATACTGTGCATACCGCAAGCAGCTACGTCCCACAAGGTCAAGTCATCCCACGATCAGAATCTCACTTCAGTCACTACAGATTCTGCAAGGTGATCCTTTTCTCACTTTTACATTTATAATATAGCTGTCTCCTAAAAAGTAAAGTAATTGAGCTAGGACTACCTTCTCAGCCTGGACATTAAGAAAACAAAAACTACCCCCACAAAAAAAAAAAAACAAATATGCTCCTATTCTGGTCAGATCATTACCACTTCTCAGTGAAAAATAACAAGAAGGGAATTGTCCCCCTGTTGCACAATGAATAAAACCAGCGATAAGTTCTTTTTTGCTTCGTTAGAACTTGCCTTACTAGGCCAAAGGCTTGAAGTAATTTTAGGCTGCATCCAGCTGTACCATTAACACAAACAACTGACCATCCCTCTGGCTACCTCATTTTTTACATGAAATCAATACCTGGACTGGGAGCAGCCTGCTATAGAGGATCTACAGAAGTCCAACGTTATCCAGACTGGAAAAGACCATGCTTCCCCTAAAGCATTTCTTGTGTTTTAAAGACCACGTTCCTCCAGTTTTTAAACGGATTTGCAGACTTGAGTATCTCTTGAAATTCCAAATAGCTAGACAGACAAAATTTCACACCTCAATAAAAACCAAAGAATGCCTTCCCATTCCTTCTAATTCAGGCTTGAACATTATAAGACATACATTAATGATGTCAAGGCTTCATTATCAGGATGTCTTATATTTAAAAACTACACAGAAGCCCAGAGGCATTCTGCCCATCACAGAACACAGCATCTCGTCTATTTTGTGATCCTTGCTGATGTGAATGCATTGCAAGGGTCCCTTGATTTTTCTGCATACAGCTTCTCATTATGGAACCTCCTCTCACTTACCTCCTAAAAAATATTATTCACCCCCACTTCTTGTCTAGCAGCAACCATGACCTCCCACACGAAGCCACAGTGACTATCAGCCAAAAAGATGAAACTGGTGAGGACACCTGGTTATACTACGCAAATTTACTCAATCCAACTTCTGGCGAAAGAGTATCTCTTCGCAACCTCCCATTCCTCCCCCTCACTACAAATGCCAGCAGTTTAGACAGCTCTGTAGTTTCAGAGCTTCAGAGTGGTAAGTATTGGACAAAATACTGGAATGGTTTGTACAGCAAAGCTCAGTGCAGTCACTGACAATAACAAGCCTTTTTTCTCACTTCTTTCCACAGGCTCTTGGGTTTGCTATTACAAACTAACAGTTCTACTTTAATCTGCCTTCAGGAAAAGGTTGTACCCACTAATTCCTACTCCTCATTTCTATTTTTCGAGACTCTCCACAGCAACGTGGCATCAACAACCCTTAATGAAAACTGGTCACCGATAGCACACAAAAATATTCTTAGACATCACCGTGCACAAGACAAGATCACAAAGCCATCTTAGAAAGAACACACAAGTTTTACACATTTTAGTTTTATTTGTTAAGCAGACCCTTCACTATTTACCTTCCAAATGCAACAAAGTGTTTTTTTAATGGAAATAAAATCATTTCAGTGATACTACCACAAAGTAAGTTAAGGCTAAATGCTATTAAATGAGTCAAGGTACAGCCAGTGTAATATCTTTTTAACAAAAAGACATTTATTTGCAAAATATTCTGCTTAAATAGCAACCAGGGCGCTATTTGCAGGCCCACTCACACGGCAAGAGGTGTGAATTTGCATTTGCTGGCACAGCCTCCCTGCCACGCGGCCCCTTCAGTTGCACCGTGTCATTTGCCTGCTCTATTAACGTTATTAAATTCATCAATGAATGCCACTATAGTTTTGCTGCATTTTTTTATTTGATGCTTCAATATTTCCATCAGCACTAATTTAAAATCCATCAACAAAACAGAACGTATCAAAGTGAACCTACAACAACAACATTCCCGGTTTAACTGTCAGACATGCATGTGTACTGCAACTCTGCTATAATTTCATACGGTTGAAAATACTACAGCCTCTACTCAATTTCATATACACGGAGACAGAATATGAAAATTCTACCCTACAGTTTGATGAGACAGGGAGGCTGAATCCTAAGAGGATAAAGATATTCCAGGTTTTGGGATGGCTTATCCTTCTGCTGCTCAGAACAGCACTGGGTAAAGTCCAGCCCAAATACATATGGGAAAGCAGTCAGAGTTACCACGGTTCCAATCGATTATTATGGCGACGTGATGAAACAAATTCAGTGCATAAACAGACATTCCAACTTTAGTTAATAGACACGATGATTCATTGTTATAATATGGCAAGGCTAAATGGAAAGACAAAGGCAGAGACACTAAACCAAATACCAAGACTGGAAACTTCCAGATGTGAGTATATAATGCCCCTGAGCCAGGGTTACTCAAAATATAAAATACTTCAGAATGTACTAAAATGAGATAGTTTCTACAGTTTCTGTCAGAGTAATCATTTCACCTAGCTTCACAATTTTAAACAGCCAGAGCCAAATGATGAGGAAAGTTAGTGGGGGGGTCCCCCTTTTAAAGCACACCTTGTATTCCCCAGCAAAGTCATTTGTGACCTCTGTCTGATTAAAACTCTCCAAATCTTCTGTTAAAGAAAAGGGCAGAAAAATAAATCTGGTTATGGAATGGAGGGGAAGTCTTTGGTTTCTTAACTAGATTTCTGTGCCAAAATTAGATTTAAATGAGTATCATAAAACTGTATTTGGAGTCTGCTTCTAAGATCTAGATGGTGGGTTTGTCATTCTATTGTAAATTCCAATTTAGAATAATCCATGGATTCGCAGCTCTGATTACTTACTTCTAATTGTGCAAGTTGTAATGCTAGGTTTTATCAGTATCATAAATAACCTCTTCCGTGAACTAGGGGGGAAAAGGCACATACAGCCACGTAACAGCTATCTACTGGTTTCATCATGCACATTTCTGGCCATGAAGGGTACAGTAACAATACTGTGAACTAATTCGAAAAACAAAAGAAAACAAAACCCAAAAAAACCAAACCAACAAAAAAAACCCCACCAAAACATACACAGAATGGAACTTAACTCCTAAATCACTCAGGTTCTTTAAGTTGTAGCTATTATGTATATAGTCTGATTAAGACAAGCAAAGAGGTGTCAGCTGGCACTTATATCAAGCAAAAGGCTAAGCAAGTTAAAATACGTTTGGTAAACCAACACTTCTTACTCTACAGGTCAAACCCTTTACCCATCCATTTGTTTTGAAAGCCATGCCTTCATAGCAAGGTCTGCATTACACACGGCAAACACAAACTCACTGCCTAGCGAGACCCCGGAAGTGGCTGAGGCATCAAAGTGTTAGCAGATCTAAGTAGAAATAACATTAATGTTCACACTTTCCGAGCATACAGGCTAGAAAAATAGTTTAAGATTTAAAGTCTACCTGCAGATTATTCCAGCTGATCACAGAAAAGAAGTTTACTTGCTTCAAGAGAGAACTTCTATTCTTTAATATTAAGTAGATTTATATATATAAAAAATATAAATATATATATATATAAAAACACCTACATGGATTTCAGACACTTACTTTTACAAATACTACAATAAGCCACATGTAAAAAGTGAGGCATAGAGAACTACGCCTCCAGCAAAAGAGAAGATTTGGTTATGACTACCTCAATATGACCAAGAACATTATTTCCCAGGAGACAGAGAAGGAAAAAAGGAACAAGTGGACCGAAAAGACTGAAGCACACTCTTGAATACTTCAAGAAGAAATGTACAAAGACGAGAAAATCTGAAACTGAAAAGCTCAAGCACAACTTTATTTCCCTACCATCAGCTGTGGAATTAGTCCAGTCCAGTAGCAATCAAAAGTCATTAGCAGATGTGCATACATCTAAGATTATACAAAAGGAGAACAACAGACAGGTTTGTAGGGTTTTTTTCTCTCTTGCCGTTCTTCCATCAGCTCAACACAGTTAGAGCTGTCCTCTTCTCTGGGGTGATAATACGCTTCCATCCTTACCACGCTACAACCTTTCCATTAGATGGGATAAACACCAAAGAGAAATGGAGACCACAGGTTTTGTCTTGTTCTATGACAGCTCTAGACAGGTGAAGACCAAAATTAGTCAGTGGGTCCAGGCGAAAATGAGGTCTGTCTTTCTACAGCTCACATTTATTTATCCAGACTACCTGGGCATGATCCAACATACCGGCACAATACCAACTGATTTCATTGCGCTGGCTGAAGCATGGAGGACTTCCACTCTCCTAAGCCTAAACGTGGTATACTTTGTGACCGGTTTAAAAAAGAAAAAAAATCAAATAAATGAAAAAGCAATCATTTTCTGTATAAAATATCACCTGTGCATACACACACACTCCTACACGTACATCCAGCACTATTTACTTGTGCTATTTTCCCCTCGTAATTGTTTTAATGCTAAGGACGCAGAACTAGTTTTTCAGTACAAAACTTTCAATCAGCTTTAAAAAGGGATATAAAATATTGCTGCCTCTCCAGAAGGTTTTTTTGGTGGTGTCAAGCAACTTAAAACATCTTTCTGTTTCACGGTTTCTAGTCACAAACTTTCCCTATCTACTCCTCAAGGGAAGAGATTTTTTTCATACAAGTATTTCAAAGTTTTCTTAAGCAGTACAATAAAATACTAATTGATTTACACTGTGGTTTCCATTATGCGACTCCTTAACATCTTCTGCTTAGAGAGTATCTGTAATACAATTCTGGCTGTAGCCACTCATCTAGGTTTTCAAGCTGCTCGGAGATCTTACAGATAAGGCGCCAATGCTAACCTAACACTAAATCATCTAAAAATAGGCTTCTTACAAGACTGCTAATATTCATCATCCTAACTGGATCTCGAACTTTTTGCTGGAGTCTTGACAATTTCGTTTACTGTCTAGACCTCAATGGGTAGAAATGCTAGTTCTACTTTACATGGCACAAAACTACAAAAAGTGTAAAACAAGGACTCCTGCACATGAGGTCATAGCGAAAAATTCATATTTGTGTTTTAAAATATTTTGAAAAGTATAGAAAATTCTCCATAATTGCCATATAAAAGGTGAGAAGAACATCAAAGCTGGGAAATACTTGTAACTTGACTCAGTTAAACGGCAAGTTTGCTCAGGTGTTCACAACTCAACATGCATCCTGCCAGTTTAGACCCTTAAGTGACGCCCAAATAAATGTATCTTAATCCAAACACACAAAGAAATATTGTTCTTGGTCTTCAGCTATCGTCAATCACAACAGTGCCATTGAGATCCACAGAGCTATGCCACTTTTCACCAACACAGGCTGGTGGCCCATGGAAATTGTTTTGCAACAAAAAGAGAATAGGAAAGAATGACATTACTTCCCAAAACTGAAAGTATTTCATACTTTCAATACCTTCCAGTTCTCTCGTGAATAGTTCTCACTTCATTTTGGGAATTGCGTGCATGCATGTATGAATAAGTCAAACCTATAAATCTGTTTGCCAGTTAAAAATTGCTGACAGCTGACATACCAAAATTTTACTTTTAGGTGTATCTTTCTCATAACGCCTCTAATGCTTTAGCTTCAGCATTTTAAGTAAATTTTCCATTCCTGGATGAAATGGTCAATACTGATGAGTAAATTTCACACAGACTTGGAAAACAGTGGTTTTATAACTTTGAAAATTTAAGAAGCACACTAAAGTAATACTGTAGGGGTTTTTTTCCCCTCTCCCCAAAAATCTTCCGGTAGCACACAATCAGTATTAGGGATATACAAATTAGGTCTAATTTTTGCTTTACCTTACATTTGGAGCTGTTAACAGATAGTAAACAATGTGGTAAATAAGTCCAGTGCACCTTGCAAAGATAGTACAGCAGAAAGTGTGATTATCATTAAAGCATGATTGAAAATTAATTGGGATGCAAACTGTATGTGCTGCGGTGTAATTCAGTGTTCCGTGTTGTTACAGTAATTGCTTAAAAGACAATTTAGTGTCATATGATACTTTACAAAACATTGGTAAGAAGCAACTCTGACAGACTGAAGTGCACGACACCTTTTTGCTAAGCTAAACTAGAACCAATTTATAAAATATCATCCTAAATTAACTAACTTATTTATTTTTAACTAACTTAATTAACTTAGAGCTACTTTGACAATATTTTCATCACAGCAGCATACTACAGTTATTATAAACTTTGCCGTAATTGCATAGCTGTATCAGTCAAAGGTTCTCAGCTTGGCCCAACACCTTACACCGCACAGTCTGTGGGTTCAATTCCGGCTCTTCTCAGGTCAGTGGCAAAATTCCTACCAACTTTGCTGCATCCCAGATTTTGGTCTATGTGCCTAGCTACTGTATAACTCCCACGAATAACAGGTATATAACTTAGAGGGATCCCACCAACTCTCTTTTTCACGCGAGTTATTCCCCACTACCAGCATTACACTCAGAATTAACAGGATAAATATTTACAACTATTTTTAAACAGATACTTTTATTCTCTAACTGGATAGCACTTCCTTTCGTGCAGTCATTTATTTCAGAGGTTTTTTGATACCCACTGACAAAACCTTCGCTCCGACTCTTCCAGTCCGTTTTCTCTTTGCCTCATGAAAGAGGGACAAACAAGCAAAAGAGAAAAGGAGGTGTGGCTGCAAAATCACTCTAGCTCAGAAATATCCAGGTGAGAGTCAGTGGGAGAAGCAACTTCTAGTTTACTTTCATTTCAGACCTGCACTTGGGGGTATTACTTTCATGACAAACACCTCCTTCAGAATGCCGTCGCCTAAGACGCCAGGCTCCCTGTCATCCCAGCACCTTCGTCGTTAAGATTACCGCGTGCGTTGCAGCACTCTGTGTGCTTGTGAAGAGTACAAATTACTCCTGCAGCCAAATTATCTTCTCTGCAAAAGGCACAAAGTTACTTCGGGGACCGACACATCTGACAACCAAGAGGCACGAATTAAAGCAGAACTAAAACACAACTTAAACAGTTACTTCATCCTTGAGGGGTTAAGCCAGAGACTTCTGCAAACACACTCACCCAAACAGTGGGCTTAAAACCCACAGGGAGCACACAGCTCGAACAAATACTAGGGAGATTTCCAGATGCTGTGACCGTATCTCCGCAAGCAGTTGGGTTTGTTCATTGAAGCAGACAACGGTGACAGCTAAGTGGTACAGTAAGGGAACCGTACATGACGGATTTGGCTCTGAGCAGCCGCGCTCACCGTTCAGCACTCAACGGGTCACGAACCCGAACACTTGTTTTCAATGGCTCGTGCAACAGCATTCCCTTCTGTGTTTTCAAAGTCAGGATCTGGTTTTGGAAGAACCGTTTGCCTGCTGCTTAGCCTTGGGAGAGAGCGCCTATCTCTCAGAACAAGTAATGGGGGACAAGAGCAGAGAGGGAAAAGAATTTTTAACAGCTCTTCCCGGGCATCAAGACCAGACAGATGCAAGCCAAAAAACACTTCGAGGACTCTTCCCAGATTCACTGGCGTTTGCCAGGCTGCAAACGCTTTACGCAACAATCAAAGAAGCCGCTATCGAAGCGAGGTGCCAAAACGCGGGCGAACGCTACTGCTCTCCCCGAGCCTCGGGATGTGGCAAACCAAACGCACGAGGCGCAGCGCGGCGGAGTTTGGGCGCGGGAGGCTCGCGTCCCTTCGCACCCGCTGAACGGGAGAGGAAGACACACACACACACCCGCCCCGAAGGAGCCGAGCGGGTCATACGAGTCACGGACAAGTTGGCCCCGGGGGCGCCCCGTCCGCACCTCGGGGCTCCCCGTCCCACCTCG
>VZSC01003152.1:5508-98001 GCA_013398225.1 Steatornis caripensis | reverse complement strand
GGGGGGGTGTTGCAGAGCGGCGGCAGCCCCCCGTTCGTACCGTGGGGACGGAGAACATCAGAGGAGGCGGTGGCGGGCTCCCGGGACCAGAACGCTTCCACACTTGGGAAATGACAGCCCTCAGCAGAAACCTCCTCCTGCCCGCCGGCAAGTCCTCCTACAGCACCTTCACTGAAAAACATGTGTACGTTACCTCCTGCCATCGAAATCATTGGTTCTGCACGCTCCTGACTCCATACCGATGAGTAACTCAACCTGAGATTCCCACTTCCCACAAGCCCATGTGTGGTGAGACAGCATCCCCCTCCTTCCCTCCCTCACCTCCGCGGAGGAGCATCATCATCTTCCTCGCCAGAGTCCCGGGGACTCCCCCTCGCCACCGCGTTCCTCCCCTTGGCTTTAGCATGCGGCTCCCGAAATTTCTGTGAAGGGATCACTGCAATGTAAGAAACGTAACGTTCTATGAAAATCGTTGGCTTCTTTGAACCAAATTTACCGATTCAAAAGTTACAGGCACGGAGAGATGGGATGTTAGCAATTTTCAGGCAAGAGAAAAATACTCTGAAATGCAGTTTTAGTCCCGAGAATTTGGCAGAGCAATATGTTTCCAAAGCACGAATAACGCGCATAACTTTTGTTTGTAATCTTGATAATAGACCCACCTGGTATGTCAAATTCTAGCAGTCACTGCAATAGGGTGTTCCACAGCTGATTTTTAATTTTTCATACACATATATATCTATATGTCATCAGAACCTCCACCGGGTCTAGCCTTCTCTCTATCTGGACACTTTGAAATACAGAGAAAATGTATGCAGAATTTGCACTGAGCCTTCCTTCGGGGTGGGGGGGATTGGAATGGGGGGGGGAATAAAACCTCCTTCCAGTCCCACCGTATTGCATCTGTGTTTCCTTGACTTCGAGAAGCTTGTGGAGAAAGATAATTAGGATTCATTGTCATCATAACTTTAAAACTTATTCTTTAAAAACTGACTCAGAACAAAGCTGCCTTCTTTTATCATGTTTTCTTTTTGAAGGGCTCTCCTTGGCTTTGAAACTCAAACAGCCAAGATATAAAGGAGTCACAGCCTACTATGCAACAGCGCTGTTTTGTCCTCTGCTTAAAAATTATTCGCCTTTTTTCCGATGCCGATCCCCTCCAACAGCCTCTGCTAATCCGTTATCCATCCTAAACCCTGAATTCCCCCCAGCCGTTCTGCCTCACCTGTGAATTCTGGCTGGCAGAAGTCAATCAATCCGATGTCGTCCTCTGCCAAAGCTGTTGGGGTGTGAACACGCTGCATCAGGGGTGGTTTTCATTAGCACTGAGAACGATTCATGTGAACAAGGATCAGTGACCTTGACCCGCCATGTGCAGATACACCCCGTGGTGATGAATGTAATAGAATAAACAGTTAGACATGACTGCTTATTCCCTCTCGTAGTGGTGTTCTTGCCCAACTCTGTTGCACTATAATAAAAATAGTGACTCATTTGCTTACCCTCATAATACCACTTTTAGAAACCTGCTATTCATCTCCGCTTGAAGGATCTCGAATAAACAGCATCCCAAAATGACTGATTTAAGTCACATATTTCTGTCACTTGATCCTGTTTCTGTTGTTATTGATAAAGACTACACAGGTGGGTGTGTGGTGTATCATGTCACTGCTATTCTACATGAGGATGTTTTTCATAGCGAATAGTCTTTTGTTAAATGTACTTTTATAATCGTAGTTACGCAGGGGAGGAGGCAGACAGAAAAACAACAGAAAATACATCTGGAGATACATCTCCTTTTGCAAAGAATATGAAACTCCTACAGCAATCAGTTGGAATGCAAATTAAGAACAGGGAATGAAAAAGTTTTTCAGAGAGCAATATTTTTAAACAATATAAAAATGTATAGCATATAAAACAAGGAATTAGTGAGCAGAAGGAAAAATCTGCAATAGTTATATGTAGAATTAAGATTCCAGAACAGGCTTAATAAACAGGAAAAAGGCAAAAAAACCCCTTATGCTGACATTACATAATTATAATTGTCTTTGTGCAAAGAGGTATTTTTACAGAAACTTCAACAGCTGAAAAAATGTATTCACAACCCCTTCCTGAAAGATTGATTTTTCCATTATCAACATTTAATAACTTTCCTTTTTCTTTTTTTTTCCTTTTAAGGAGTGAAAGACACAAGAGTCTTCTTAAATATTACTGTACAGCATAGAACCTATGATTTAAAGGACCATCGCACTTATTCATCATATGCCAACAAAAGGTGTAATGGAGAATATGAGCAGTCTCTGTGGAAAAGAAAAGGTACAAATATCATAAAATGCTAATACTGAAATGTTATATGATACCTCTATGTATCATACTGTCATTCCCTTAGTGTAGTTGCAGACAAATTTCTGTTTATTCTTGTTTATGTTTCCTGCTCATTTAACGTTGGAGATGTACAACTGTTTCCATGTATTAACTTGGGGCTGGTTTTCCACTGGTGAAGCAGTATTTGGATGTCATATCTCCCTAACGTGTTCTTTGCGTAGACACTTTAAACAGACTTGTGATTTGAATAAGTGTTCTAAATTTTGCTTACACTGAACCCACTTATTCAGACCTTCACAAATAGGAGCATTGCCATACTTGCTTTTTTGCTTTGGCATCTGTTGTTTTACCTAAGAATAATACGGAAGACTTTCCAATAGCACCATTTCTCGTTACTGGAATTATTATATTTGCTTCCTGTGGAGAGCAGAATACACAGTACCTTCTGAAGACATGACCTCAAATTCGTAAGGCTTCATCTCGGTCCAGGGCAGCAATCCAGCTCTAGGCTAGAAGCCCCAAGGCAGTTCCGCCCCTTCTCACCTTCTGGTCCAAAAATTGCTGGCACCATGCTTGCAATTTACCAATGACAAGAATTTCCTCTTACTCTTTTGATACCAAAGAGACCCACCTTCTCCTGACCTGGCCAAACAGAGGAAAGCTAGATGGGGTAGAAAAACACTTCACAAAATGACACCTATTCCTTGCATAGCACCACTTCATGCTCCACACGGGGACATGTGCCCCTCCAGAATATGCCTCCAGGTTTATAACGCATTACATAAATACGCAAGTGATTTTGTACAAACCAGACAAAAGCAGAATAATATCTTTTTGCCAGGCTAACTTACCTGCCCACAGCTGCCCTCTTCTGCCCTATGCAGGTGCAAAGCTGTGATAAAGCAGCTAAGTTGGCACCTGTACCCCAGCTTGCTCTTTCACAGCAACCTCAGCTGTATTCATGCATTGCTTTGGGTCAGCCCGTGTACACTCCTCTTATGCTTCCCGGTGCTAGAGGAATTGAAAAAACAACAGGGTGGCTTCGGTACCAGCTGCAAGGCAAACCAGAGAGCAGGAGTTAGGCTGTGGTGGCTCTTGCCTTGGGGATAGCAGTGTCCACCCCTACCACAACTTTATAATCCTCAGTACCACCTTTCTGAGTCTTATTTCTTTCATGCACTAAGAGCAGCTGTGCACACGCTGGCACCAAGTCTGGCAAAAATACAGCACCTGCATGGTGGGCAGCAGGGATCCCCACCAGCTCAAAAACACGATAGCACAGCTGGCTGGGGCTGTCTGAAGAAAACTTCAAGGCCAACCTTAAACAAGTCTTATTCTTTGCTTCCTGTGCTTGTAACTGTTTCACGGAGCTGGGCGTAGGTTTAGAGGGCTAGATATTCATCATAAAAGGGAATGTGCAATGGAGTCAGATCTTAGCACTGAAAGTCTGACTGAAAAACAGCTGCTATAATTTTATTTTGAATAAAGCAGAAAGAGTGATTTATCTTTGATTCCCCAAAGTAAATTTTCAGATTACACAACCCCAAAATTCAACATCTACTTGACTTCCCAGAATCGAGGGTAATATTTCTCCTACTCCTAGAAACTAGGGGAAAGAGACTGTAACTGTGAAACAACGTCACACTGCAAAGCAACATTTCTGCTCTCTATGCTGTTGCCTGTGTTTCTTCCAATGCGCCTGCGTTCCTTCAGCTATTATGCCTAACAGCATAAAACTTGTTTTCCAGCAAGTGGAGGTGGGGGGATACATTTCGAATGGGTAGGACAGACGATACGCTTCATAAACCACACCTGCCCTTTTCATGCCACGCAGAGTTTGATCCAGTTGACTGCGAAAAGCAATTGAGGGCCTGCCCAAAGGGTCGGGAGTGCTGGGTGGATGCGCAGTTAGGCAGAATTCCCATTCCATGCAAAGAGGGTATAAATATGGAGATGCAGAGAGCCCACAGGATACAGTGTTGACCTTACAGCTTTTCAGTTACTCTTCTGGAAGGTCAAATTTGAAATGATCCTATTACATGTTGAATGTCCTGCCAAAAGTCCATTTTACTCAAACTTCTACTCAAATCTGACTAGAGTGAGCTACTCAAATCACAATCCTGTCTCTGAGATATTGTTGTGGGACAGAGTTGTCTGCACATTTTTGTCTTCTCATCCAATATACTGAACAACTACAAGTTTTGTAATCTTAGGTTCATTTATCCTAGTATTGAAGTTTAAGATATTTCAATATTTCACTGCTACTTAGAGCAGGCTGAGGAAACTGCACGTACAAGTAGATCACTAACACCGTGGCCAAACATTTTGAGAGATATAAGCATGTATTTCCAGGAATCACAAATAAATTGGGAGGTTTCTGAATGAAATAATGGTTCTAAAAACAAGTATTAAAAAAAATCCTGAATATTTACTGTTCTTTCAAGTCAGGCAAATTTTGGTGTCTGAAACACGAAACTTATATAAAATAGATTTCTGCTCTCAAAACTATGGAGTTATTGTAGGGGTGCCTCTCGGTCCCTTATATTAGCTAATGAAGTGGAAATGCTACTCGAGCTGGATCTGAAGACAGATAATCTTTAGGATACGCAAGAGAGAGGATCCCAAGAGGGCACACTGCTCTCAGGTATTTACTAGCACTTCTGCTCTCTGTACTCCGAGGAATGGGATTTTAGATAAATATAGAGCAAATGTATGCCCAGGGATCTTTGAGTGAAGAATTAGAAGGTCAGTCATAAAAGGCTAAATTCAGCTTATAATTATATTAGAATT
Source organism: Steatornis caripensis (assembly GCA_013398225.1). NCBI lineage: Eukaryota > Metazoa > Chordata > Aves > Caprimulgiformes > Steatornithidae > Steatornis > Steatornis caripensis. The sequence continues at coordinate 92,886 of VZSC01003152.1, read as the reverse complement.
TAAGAAAGGAATTGCTACAGTAAGAAAATTTGAAGAGATTTTCCTTTCTACTTCTTTCCAAAACGAAATAGATGTCGTCTGAATTTTCTGAATTCCTTAGCAAACAGATTTAGCAGTTTGAGAGAAAATTCCCATTTCTTCCTTTTTGTCACACATCTTGTGTGATCTGCAACTCCTACATTATTTCCTGCATCGGTTATTAGTCTTCCTCAGTGTTTAGCTTGGCCCCTGTTACAAGTAAGTTTCCCCGTCACTGTGTCAGAAAAATATTTGCTGTGCTTTATTTTAAAAAAGTAGTAGTAATATAAATTGAAGTCAGTTTAACATTATATAATTGATGATAGAATCTAGAGTAAGAATTTTGATTTGAGCAGATTTAAATGTGACCAGAAATGTACATTTCATATCCTAACTAGAATAAAGCCAGTGGCCTGCAGGGGGAACTTACCCTGGAAAAAAAAAAAAAAAGGGCTAGCTCTTTGTCACCTGTCACCTTCTTTAAGGTTCAGTGAGCCAGACATAGCCTTAGTTTCTATTTGCAGCTCTGCAGGAAACTGCAGAAAACCTATTGCCAGGGGCTGCGAAAGGAACGTACTGAATGAAGCATTACCTCTCCTGGCTGTGCATTTCCCTGCCAAGAGCCACAACATCTGTAGTGTCCCTCCGGCATAAGGTAGGTTGCAGGATCTTGCAGAAAACCTCACGCAGATTTTATGGTGCTAGCGACTGCAAATGGTTTGTTTGTTCTTTGTTTCTGTGACCATAATTCAGGGTTTTGCTCTCTAGTCCACCAGAGTTATGCTTGAACATGGCGTGAGAGATTGGGCCCTAATTGCAGCAGCTAAAAGCACATCAAACACAGGCTGCGAAATATCCTTACTGAGCAGCATGTTAATGTAACTAAACTCATACAGTTACGGAGCTCTAACCACCCATTAAATCCACTACAACGACACTATATGGCTGTTTCCTGGCTTTTAGTCAAAAACTGTTGCTTTAGGTGTTTTTGGTAAAGAGAATGCACTAGCGTGAAGCCAAATGGAGTAAACCAGATTTGCAATTTTAAAACATATATCTCAAAATTACATAATTTGGTCTGTGTTTCCCTCTACTTTAACAACCACCTAATTATTGAAAGAATTGCTACATTAATATTTAAAGTAAGCACAAACAGGCATCTAACAAGCACTCCAACATAACTTTAAGAAAACATTCTGTGTGCTTCTATGTAACATCAATAAAGAGTACAGAACAAAAATTGCCTGAAACAAAATAAGGAGATTCCTTTGGAATTAGTTGGAGAGGAAATCCCTGACTCACTAGTGTAAGTTCTTTTTCCTTTGGCTGGTTCCCCACTAGTCGCCATATAACAACATTTCTTTAAATTTCCAGTTGCCTTCATCCTTCCTCAAGTTTCTTTGGTGCTTTCACTGGCCTCTAACGGAATTTCTGTTCAGAGTTCATATTCTATTCCTTTTAAATTTGGACCCATGTGTTGTTCAGGGATTGTTCGGAGCCAAGGGGACGGCCAGAGCTCTGTCAAATTCAGTAGCTGAATTGCAGGACATTGGCATCGATGACCTGACTGTCTAGCAGAGCATACTGACAGGTTCCTAGGTTATTCCAATATTACTGCATTACACCTGTGTCTCACTGCTTCCTCCTTCTTTGATGTGCTATGAAAAGAACTGTCACACACACACAGACGTACGCACTACTTAAACTCTTTGAAATCTATTTACCCTAAATAATAGAATTTTTGCAATTTTGCTCTTTTGGCCACCTGTTTTGGAGGTGGAAGGATGACATTTAGACCATCAGCAGGAGGCTAACCACTGTGTTCTTTTTCCATGTGTAAACTTTTCTCTTCATACACAGACCAGAAAACTAATCTCATCCTAAAGTGAGAAGTAGATGCTGGTAATGTTCACAATTATGATGCATGTCAGGTCATGTGCTGTCTAGTTGATTGGCACATCTCAGACCTGGCAGAGACCACAACCGTGTGAAACGTGAGATGGGGGCTGTCAACATTTCTTCATGGCTGCAACTGCAGCAGGGGGGGCTCTGCCACTCGGCACAGTTCTGACAGATGCATTTTGGCCTTACCTGTGTGATCTTTCAGTCTTGGCCAAAATAAACATTTCCACGGTAGTGCATGAATAAAGAAAAAGAAAATAGTGTTTGCGTCCTATGTAGGAAATGGGGACAGGACACAAGAAGCAGTTTCTATTTTACCCAATGCACAGCTGAGCTGTACAACACACTGCTCCCAGAAGCCAGTGCCCTGTTGCCGACCACAGGAAAGCAGCATTCCTCTCCAGGGTTGCTTCAGCTTGTCACAAACAGCTTCTGTCCTTCCTATAGACTAGAGATAAAAATACAATTTAATGTTTGACACCTCTGGAGTTCCCAATACATTTTATCACATTGAGCTTTAATAGCTGCGGCAGTAAGGGATATGGAAATACATGACATGTATCAGATACACACCATGGAACCTCTTGACTTTTAAAAATTGACAAACAACAAATAGAGTTGTTAATGATGCAGGTTTTTCTATTTTTTTCTGTCTAGCTGCAGTAAAACTAAAAGGCGCTACACACATAACTGCTCCAAATCTGCCCCTGTCTTTTCTATTTCTATCCAATATTTTTCAACATTAATACATTGGATCTTTCAGGATTTCATAATGCTACACCTCTCAGAGGCATTCTCTACAGAGATAAAGAGTTACATACATCATGTGCAACTTGTTTCTTAAATATTGGTAGTTCATCCCCATGTCAGTCATTCATTAGCCCATGCTAATAGAATACAAGTAATGATTCCTATCAGTAGAGAGTTAAAACTGACAGTTGTTCTTAATGTGGTATTTTTATCCCATGGGACACCTGTGGCATGAGTTTGGTTTAATGGCAGAGAAGATAATTCTTCATCATTCCAGTCTTCCAAACAAAGCAAGGGATTAAAAATCTAGGTTTGCCAAACCAAAGATGTAAAGCACGTACACTAGGCTGTATTTCTAAATACAAGGCTACACATTTGGTTTCAGAACTCAAACTCAATACAAATTTGAGCACAGCTGCACACAAAAAAAGGAAATATATATTGATAATTCAAGTCTACATACCTAGAGCCCCTCTTCACTTCTAGAAGCAGTCTGTACAGTACTGCTGCAAGAGACCAGAGACAAAAAGCCTGAATATTAAAAGTTGCAACAGTTCAATAGAACAATGCAACATCCTCTTAGACTTAGGTGCATCTGGCACTACAGTCAATCCTTCCACTTATACTTAATCAACAATATGAAGTATTCATTCACACAGAAGGAAACATTTTCTAAAAGGTATCATGTTCTGCTCAACAATTGCCTAATTTGCAAGAGAAAAAAGAAGAACCTCTGCACCTGATAAAGTCAATTGACTTCAAAGGACTTGAGACTTTACCCAGAATTTTCAAAAATATTTTTGACAATATAATACTGAGGCTAGGTCAACATTAGATGAAAGTCTCAAGAATACTAGTCTGATTCATGTTAATTTTCGTGTTAAATGATGATACGGATTTCAGTAACTCTTCCTGTGTGAACTGCAGGATTGAGCATATACAGATGTCAAATAATGCATAGCTAGAAGTATTAGTTATTGTGATAAGACGAAAGCTCACCAAATTGATCTACAAACATTGGAATTAAATGTAATCACATTTCAGAGAATAGTACTTTTCTACCATGTATACTGTACTTACATTTTCTGAATCACACACACAGTTGAAAATTTAGGTACAATAAACGTAAAGAGACTAGTAAGAATATGATAAACTCAAGACATGTCTAATATCATGTAGTATTCCCATGCTTTGGAGCAGGTTAATGTTTTCTATATCCAAACATCAAAGATAAACTCAGTTTCAATCGAAGCTCAGCTTACCTTATTTAATTTCTATTCCTGCTCTGTCAATGGGAAACTTGCCTCAGTAAAGAGAAAGGATGAAATCTAATATATAGCACACACCTAACACATAGCAGAATCACCTAAAATTAGAGAATACAATGTCTAAATTATAAATATTTCACTCCCAAAAGAGAATCAGTTAATTTCAAATTAAATTTAATGTAGAAGCCCAAGCCACATTTGTGGGGCAGCTGCCTCTTTGTTACTCATTAGGCGTGCTTCTAAGAGTTCCCACTGCGTTGTTTTTCTCGGGGTTTTTTAAGCAGACATACTGGCTGGATCTGGATCCTGACCGAGCTTAGATATGAGTCAGGTGCCAAGCTGGGTGCTTGCACTCTGAGTCTCTGATTTTGCCTAAGCGAAAACCCAGAAAGCACTTCAGGATTTTCAGCTCAGCCCTGTAAGTACTTATTCTTGCAAGCAAGGGATTTGTGGGAACAGTCCCTTAACTTTTCACGTTCCAGGTTTCACGTGCCAGAAAAATTTAAGAGGCCATTCTGTGGTTTTGAAATCATATTGAATAAGGACTTAGTGCCAGTAGTTTTTAAATAATTTCCTTCACTATTAGACATAACAGTGCGGTAGAAGTTTGAACTAAAACTTGCTTCCTTGATTAAATATTATCCCCCTGCCATTCTGACCTACAACCTATAAAGAAAGCTCTAGAGTATATGCTTAAGCATGCATATAGTCCCATTAACCTCAGTGAGCATAATGAGAAAACCAAATGCGAGTTTATGTTTAAGTAATTATTTTAACATTGTTCAGAAGGATTGAACAATTAAATGTTTCTTTGGAGAGATACACTGAAGATACTGTGCTCAATCATTTTTTTTTTCAGCAGAGGAGGATTCTGTTTGCTTAATTGCATAATTATGGATTTTCACAGATACTGCAATTGCTCAAATGACATGCAGAAAGTCTGAGAAAGTTGAAATTTGAAAAAATCTATGTGTTGACATATGAACAACTTCAAATTTCATTTTTATTATTAAAAATCCACTTTGTTATTTGGGAGTATTCGAACAACTGAGAGGATGGATAAAAATGCTTGTGGTCCTAAAATTTTCATCGATTCAGTAACTGATATTCAGTAACTATTACTTAAAGTTGAGTTTCTTTCTTTTCACTCTAGGAAAAAAAAAAAAAACCAGTTACCCATTTGCAAATGAATATGGCATCATATGCGCAGTCCTCTACCTCATCCAAAAACTCATGTGTCGCAAAAGTTCTTCATCTAATTGCTTAGAAATATCAAATATGCCTGCCTGTCAAAGGTAATGAGATGTATACCAGTGATATAATAGAAGAGGAAATATTACAGTTTTAGGTTTTGACATACAGCATTGTATCAGCTTGTGATTTGTGGAATTATTGTACAGAATTTCACTCAGAAGTCCTACATTTGACCATACGGTAATGACACAGCTCTCAAAAATCTAGGATTAAATGCATCTTTTAAAACCATTTGGTCTTTCATTTATTGAAAAGACCATACACCAGCAAATCAAAAATTCACACTGTTTTTCTTAGTCATTAGGAAACAACAAAAGATCCAGTTGCTGTCAATTTTCAGAAACTTTTGTTCCTGATCAAAGGAAGTAAATTTTTGTTTTCCCCCAAAAAATCAAGCTGATCATTTTCACTGCATGTTACATTTAATTACAAAATAGTCCTTTCTATGTTATACAGCTAGCTGTAGAAAAAAATCAGTTTTTCTTATTATACACGCTAGAACTCTCTCCAATGAAAACATGTTTTGTGTCCAAGTGACAAACCTAGGTGTATGTGTTGCAACTAGACATATAACAAATCATTAGTGCAACTTAAAGCCAGATTTCCTTGAACTATTGATACTGACAAAGTAGCTGTTCAGCAGTAGGGAAAATATATCTTGGAACTCATTTTAAACAAAATGGTTGTCATATTTAAATAGGATTCTCCTCCCCTTACCAGCTCACTCGATCCTGGGAATTTTAGGCTGTTCCTGCCAATTTTGCCTCAGTGACTCATTCTAACCAAGCTTTTTGGATTTTCATCTTTGTCTTGTTTTTATGTTCCATGTGATTCTGAGAGCAGAGACTGCATTTTATTAATAAAATAAGACGTATAGAGTCACTCAGACACATGGAATTAGTCAGTGCCCCTCTTGTCTTATCCAAAAACCTAAAAAGAAATGTTAAAAAAGGGAAGGTGGATCAATAAAGCAATTAAATTTGGTTAATTGACATGATTCTGGACTCAATAGTGTTCACTTGGCTCCGAGTCCTACGTTTAATGAAGTATTTGTTTGCACAATCCATCTGTGTGTAAGTGCTTGAGAAAAAAAAAAAAAAGACAGAAAGTATAAACAAAGCTTTTAATAGATCCATTAACAAATAGATAAGTTGACATTTATCTTTGATATGTCAACTACAGATGCATCTCATTACTACATTAACACATTTCCCCATAAATTTACCTCAGGCACTTAAGGCTTTTTTACTGCACTTGTCTTAGACCCCAGCTGTCATTAACTGTATACTTTCCAGCTGGGGAAATAGCAATTCCTACAGCTTCCTCCAACAACAAAGAAAGTTTTCCCTCATCCTCTCATGTCCATTGCCCTAATGTCATTGCAAAAACTGTTATCCTTGGACACCCTTATGGAAGGAACAAACTCCCTTCTTAGCCAAAGAAATGAATGCTTCATCTTTTCAGTTGTGTGGTAAAAACATACCCTGCTTCTGCATTCTGTCATGTCCATGCACAGTCCAGACCTACATGAAGTAGTGTCCTTGCAATGTATAAATTTATGTGGTATATACAGAAGACACCCATGAAGGCACATTTTCTATATTGTCACAGTACCTCACAACACCAGACTTTTACCAGCCCTTTCAATTCCCAAAGTCCTTCTCTACTTTGCATGCCATGTCACTTGGGATTCCTGCAGTAGCATCCTCAGAGAGCTGGTGAAAGAAATAAAGTCAGTAATTTATAAATTCCCCTCTACTGGTCCTCATTTTCACAAGTCACATACCCCTTCATTCCACTGAAACACAGGCATTCATCGCAAACTGAAACTGAGGCCACATTCACACTGTGCTTCTTACATAACGTTTTGGTTGCAAAGCCAACTTGTGCAGCTTTTGCTTTCAGGCAGTTTGTCCAAACGTAAATTTCAGTATTAGCCATTCTTCCTGGAGATTATGCCCCAGAGCTAGGGCATTCTCTTGGTTCATGATGTTTGTCAAGCAAATATTTAGAATTCCCGCACCGTGATGTTAGCCATTGCAATACCTCTATCCTTTTTCTTACGCTACCCGTTATCTTACCTTGCATGGTTTTCCACAAGGTAAGTATACAGAGCTTAATGCACTGTTCTGTGACCCAGACTTGAGCTCTGCATGCTTTTTGCCTAGTAATTGGGATTCCCTTTTGCATCAGAGTACTGTTCCACAGTCTAACCATGGCCTGGAACACTTCCCTTAGTTCACAAATACCAGTCATTTTTGCACTGGCTTAATACGGAGTCACCTAGGAGTGTGTTTTGTTAAAGATTCCAGGGAAGGTCTTTTCCTTATCAGCCATTCAAGAAACCTTTACCTGTAAGTTGTGAGTCTTCCATCCAAACTCCTCGGTGAGTACTATGTCAAAAACATTTGTGTAGCTGAGCAGCAAGTACAGATGCACCCATTCGAATGACGACAACAACAGCAGCAACTCACTCAGCTCCTTTGGAATATTCCTAAAATGGGTAACCAACCTTGGCTTAAATAAGGCTGTACGTTAATCTTTCTGTTGACGAGGCAGTTCCAGTGAGCCTTGATTCAGCTGACTTCAGTCTCTGCCATTCTCTTTTAAGTCAAAGCATGTTTTTCAGCAAAGAGAAACCTTCTCTACGATGCACTGGTAGAGACAGAATCTTTTTACGAATACATTTAGAGCAATCTCTCTGATCCAAAGTGTTTATAGGTTTCTGTAAGGCCTATATGTCATGAATGCGTTTTTAAATATATTATACTGCACAGTGAAGTTAGTACAAGTGTTATTCTGCAAAGATAATTTCTCTGTAGAATATGGAAGGTTTATATTGGAGATCGCATTGTTCAAGAGAAAACTTGATTTTACATAGTTTTGGTAGCTTCCTACTTCTACATACATTCTGTGTAGGTAGATAAGCTACAGCTGAGCTGAGCTGGCTTCACACACACTAGCCAGCAGCAGTAAGGAACGTGAGACCCAGCCTAGCAGCACATGAGGCTTGGATCAAGGCTGGAAGCGGTACAGCAGTGCTGTGCAAACAGCTTTTGTGCCAGTAAGTATGCTGGTAAAATGCTGCTCTGTACATCTTTATCTGTTCAGATCCACATCTACTCAAGGAGATCTGCACCAGGCTCCAGTGCTCAGAGTTGAGATATCCTTGCAGAACACACAGATAATTTAATCTGTTCTCCCACTGCTTGTAAAATAAAAGTGAATGCGGTCATATACATGCAGTACAAAACATAGGGCCAGAGCAAAGTGCGTTGACTAAAGAGAGAAAAATGAAAATTACACCTTTAATGAAGAACAATCTACAAGCACTGACTGTTTAATCAAAGTAAATAAACTAACCAAACTAAAAAAATATAATAAGCAATTTTTAAAAAGTTTTGTGTGAAAATTCAAATCTAGTCTATCTTTTCCCAGTGTGTCTTCATTTGCAAGTTAGATGTTTACTGTTCCCTGGGGTTTTTTTCTCCATAATTATCATATTGGACTAAGTATTATCCTCTTAACGTACAATGCCAAAGTATACCACCTAAGTACTTGATAATACATACTATGTATCTTTAAATAATATAGCAATGACAATTACTGCACTGAAAGTAAAGCAGAAATACTAAAATGCAAGCTATTTCGATGAAGAATGCTCAACTTACAGCTACACAAATTAATATATATAGAATTTCCATTATGCAAAAATACGCTGTTGGACATCGCAAAGTCTGTGTGTGCACATACACACGCATGGAAGAATAACAATTAGAAATGATGACACTTCTCTTACATTTCAACCTTTTAGTACTTTTTCATTGATGCATTCTAAAAAAAAAAGGAGCTTAATTTGTAAGAATCTCAGTGAGAAGTTCTCCTAGGGCTTTTGAAATGAAATGTGATGCACACCCTTTAGGCTATATTTTCACAGAATCACAGAATCGGAGGATGGTAGGGGTTGGAAGGGACCTCCGGAGATCATCTAGTCCAACCCCCCTGCTAAAGCAAGTTCTATTACGTTGAAGTTTTCTTTTCTAAACAAGACTGATATGCTTATATAAATTATACATTATATATAAGATGCTCACTAGCTTCTAGTATTTTTATTTCAATATTTAAGAGAGCAAACATGTTCAACTATATTAACACCAATTTTGGCTACAGATTACTAATCTGTTTTAGTTAAACTATTTCAAAGTAAATTTGAAAATTTACAAAATCCTATTTTTGCTCTGATATTAAAAAAATTGGGCCCTATTTATTTCTACTTTTGTTTCACTGAGACCAAAGGAAATTATGTCACAGCGAAACTGAGCTCTGATGGATTGAATATGTAACACAACATAACATCTACGCACACCTTAATGTGTACACTGAAAACTGATTGTTCCACTTCTTTGTCAGATTATGGATCTGACCCTGATGTAGTCATATAAAAAAAAAGGCTCTGAAACAGAAAATCCACTGTAGGACTAGATTTGGAATACATGACCTAATTTAAAGCAGAAATCTCATTGATTTCAGCCTCACAGCCCAAAGGCAGAAGGCCCAGCACTGTTGCCAGTGAAGTCAGTGGCAAAACACCTACTGGGTGCAATGTGAGTTGGCTGGTTTTTATCTCAGGCTTCCATCAGAAAGACATTGAGCGAAATGTCACCCCTATCAGTGTCAATAGGATTTTTGCCACTCACCAAGTAAGGACCGAGACTGCATTTCTTACATCTGCAAAACTAAAGCCAAGCGATTACTGTCTCTCTTTCTCCGTGAATGGATATTGCTGGCACTGATTGCAACTGACATTTTTCAGAATTCTTTTCTTACTCTTAAAAATTTTGCTACCTGTGAGTGCTACTACAACTCATTTTTACTTAATTTTTCTGTGTTTATTTTTCTCTCTAAACCTTTTCTGGTCTCCTTTATAACACAACTTTTCTCAACCCCTCTAACTCCAAGCAGTGCGATTTTGGAGTCACACAGGGAGCACAGATAGGTTTATAGTTCAAAGGATTTAAGAAAATGAATGACTTTGGGAAAAGCTCTCTATATATAATTGTTCATGGGATACAATCAAATTAGGACATTATTTAAGTATGCCAAAATGATGTGAGAATTCACTAATGCTTTTGATAAGTTTAGGAAGTAATAGCTACTGTTATAGGCAACATTAAAATAATTTTTGTTTCATATCTAAGAAAAGAGAAAGCAGAAGGCGTCCCAAGAAAAGCCTTTCTAAGATGGAGGAAAAGCAAGTGTCAGCACACTAAGCCCAACCATCAGCCTGGCACTCTGAGCTCTCTCTTCTCTTCTCACCAAACCTTAGACAAGCAACTCTTGTGTACTGTATTTGTACAGGTATAAAGGAAACATTGCTACTTTAATTATCTGAGGTAATCTGTAATATACGTTTCCCCGGCATAGCAAGTAGGCAGGACTAAAAACTTCGTTTACTTGGAGATTAACTCTTGCATTGCAATTTATGATTGACTTGAACAGAGATTTTCTGGCCTGCAGTTGGTATTTTTATGTAGAATAGCACATGTATTAGAGGTTTAGGGGTTTTATTCATGTAAAAGAGGATTAAAATGTTTGCAGGCGAACAATATCTTTAAAAAGCTGTTGAGGTAGGAAAATGATCACATACCAGGCAAGTTATTTATACATAGGGAACATTTTATATCAGTATTTTCATACTTCTGCAAAGCAATAAAGCTGGAAATAGAGTGAAGTAATTCTTAACTTGAGTGGACTAGAAAAAACAATTTTATTCTGGATCCCAGCTCAACACATAATGTCAATGAAAACTACACAATTTAAATACTATGCTCAGTCCTGTGTGAAAAAAAGACGGTTAAATTAATCTCTAATGTAAGTGCTGAAATCACTGGAAACATGCCTGCTTACATGAGCTTGGATTTTGTTTTTAGCTACTATGCCTTAAAGTATTTATAATCAACTGCGTAAAATACACCATTTAAGAACATATGGCTTGGCAAAACATCACCTTTTGCTTTGACGTTTCTGGATTTTGAGTTAAACTGCCTTTATAAACTGTTAAAGGAAGAAAATAGATGAAGAGTAAAATCACAAGAACAGTTTGAGATATGAAAACATTCTTACAAGGGTCTTGTTTTTAAAGGCAGTCAAACTACTATTTAAAAGAGTGATAATAGAAGCAGTAGCAAGTCAAGCATATACATATCAGTTAACGTCTGCCTGGGTAGCTCACAGTCCTCTAATCTCCGAATTAGTGATTTTTTTGCTTTGATGACTATCTTTTAGTCTTTGTGGCAAAGCTGCCCCTGCATGGACACATTGTCACTGCCTTCTTCATCCTTGCAGATGAAAAAGCACACTTTCATATAAGTTGTTAGGCGTTGGGAAGACATTTGTAAACAAACTCATTTTAAAAGGACACGTAGTGAACCTGAATGCCAATTTCTGTTAAAGCAGTTATTTGATAAGCTTGAAGTGAGATTCAGAGGGACAGAAGAAAGGACACAGTCACTGGAAGGATATAACTTAGTGCTTAAAAAGGAATTGTGAAGCAGATCACAGCTATAATTCAGGCTAATGTTTCACTTCATTTTAAAAGGGAGTCATTAGAAAATGCTTTGAAGCATAAGAATGTCTGCCCATTGGGCTTCCTGACCGGTCTGTGAAGGGAAGATCTCAAAGAGTTTAATAGAAAGTTATGTAAAGATCCAGACTTCAAGATAAAAATAGACAATGTACTATGTAGAAAATTATCATGATTTCTGGTGCCCTTGGGTTTTGCCCTGCAAGAGCTTACTCACTTAAAAAAAAAATCCAAATGTCTCCAAACCCCACTTACTTTCTAATTAGAGTATTATTACTTACATGAGTAAGCATTTGCAGGGTAAGTGCTTTTGCAAGCAGTCTGAGAGAGGCCAGTAAGTGAATGAGCACTGGAATGGAATGATCCATTTAGCTACCCAGGAAGCCTGAGTATACCTGAGTCCTGCCCTGCAGGCAGTAAATCACCTTTCTGTGAGTCAGGAGGACTTGTAATCAGCAAAGGCCCTTACATGAGAACTACATGGGCTTGTGCAATTACCATAAACCAACCAAATAAATAAATAGCAAGCCGTGGTGTCTGACAGCTCTTTGAGGATCAGAAGTCTCAGGTAGTTAAACGTGAAGTAAGGTCGTGGATTCAACTGCCGTTTGGATTTGGAAGTCCTCATATAAAGGCTAAGATGTGGCACCCCAAGAGAGGGAAGGCTGTAGCCTCTTCACCTTCCAGTAAATCCACATCTGCCTCCAAGAGTCCTATGTCTTTACCATGCTCAAACCTAATCTAGATGAAAAGTAGAAGAAGAAAATAACCTCCTGTATTGACCATCAAAAATATAAAGAAGGCTATTTAAAAATCCAGAATTTACTACCAGATGTATTTGCCCTGAGAAACCAGAAGGTAACAGAAACAACAAAAGACTATAACGTTTCAGTGGTGTTAAATTTATTAGATGGCCAGCATGGCTATATTTCTGAGATACAAGAGATTTTTGCATGAATTCAGTTGTCTACACAACCATCTAGCACAATTTGAGACCTCTGTTATCAAAGACGTCTGGATAGTGATGGCAAAGATGAGTCAAGACCAACAGGAGTCCACGCTCCCGAGACAAGCAGCTGGAGGACAGGGGACACTGCAAAGCATATCAGATGGCACCAGATGTTTTTGTTTAGGAGACTGAATCAAGACAGCTATAACATGAAGTTATTCCATTGGAGCTGCCTGACATACTAAACTCCTCTTCCAAAGACAGGTATCATTGATGAAGCCCTGTGAATTGGGAAGGTCAAGCATGAAGCTACCCATTCACAGCCTTGTCTAGAAATAAACAGATAGGCACTGGCTACAGAAGAAGCAGACTCAAGCAAAACAGATGAGATCAGGATTTTTCCCATGCCCAAGTGTAAGCACACTGACGGCTTGGTATACAGGTTGCTGGTGTTCAGTCTTTCTTCAAAAGACACATGTAAAAACTGTTGTGTTGGGTCCAGTAGCTTTCATTGCACTTCAGCAAGTGCAAACCAGCATCTGCTCAGGACTTAGGATGGAAATGCAAAGCACTTTAATTCCACATGGTTTTCAACCCAAAATCATGAAGTCTGGCATTTCACAGAATCACAGAACCACAGAATGGTTGCAGTTGGAAAGGGCCTCTGGAGGTCATCTTGCTCAAACCACCTGCTCAAGCAGGGCCACCTACAGCAGGTAACTCAGGACTCTGTCCAGATGGCTTTTTAGTATCTCCAAGGATGGAGACTCCACAACCTCCTTGAGCAGCCTGTGCCAGTGCTCCATCACCCTCACAGCAAAAAAGTGTTTTCTGATGTTTGAAGGGAACCTCCTGTGTTGCAGTTTGTGCCCATTGCCTCTGGTCACCACTGAAAAAAAGCCTGGCTCTGTTGTCTTTGCACCCTACCTTCAGGTATTTGTATACATTAATAAGATCTCCCTGAGCTTTCTCTCCTCCAGGCTGAACAGTCGCAGCTGTCTCAACCTTTCCTCATAGTAGAAGCTCCAGTCCCTTCATCACCTTAGCGATGCCTTGCTAGATTTTCTCCAGCAGCTCTATCTCTCTCTCTTGTACTTGGGAGCCCAGAACTGGACCCAGCACTGCCAACATGGCTTCACCGGTACCTCTACCATAATTAAAGATACCCTAAAATATACACCTAAAGGGGCTTTTTTTCACAATCTACAGCTCTGTAGATAGGAAATTTTTCAATACTAGATATAAAATAACAGGAAAGAGGTGACTCTGTCATGTTATAAAATTACTGGCATGTAATAAAAAAACCCAAAAAGCAAGACAGACAAATAAAACGATATGAATAAAGAAAGTTGCCTAGTTCAAATGAAAGTTTCAAATGAAAGTTGCTAGTTCAAATGCATATTTTCTATAGGTAGTTTCTTATACAGAGCTGAAGTATCAAACCAAAAAACCTCTGTACATTGGAGAGGAATGTCAATACTTATCTGCAGAGAAATCAACAGACGTAGCACAAGCTAAATAAAATCATAAAAACCAGTTCATTTTAATTCATACAGGAGTAAATTATTTTGCCACTACATTGTCTTAATGAAGTAGTCCCTTCCTCAACAGGGACATGCTAGCTCTGTCATTTATGATCAGATCATGGCAAAACTCCCCAAAGCATGAAGTACTGTGCCTTACATGGGCCCTCTCATACACTGTTAACATATTAAAAAAAATTCAGCTCAACATAACTTATTTCCTGTTGAAGCCAGGGAAGAATGATAGCCACATTAAGAGTGAGTTACTGAACTCATGATTATTCTAAAAAATATGCAAGAAAATTCTCAAAGCACACTGCAATGGGTACCCAAGTTTAGACATACAATGAGGAATTTAAGAAGCCAGATGCAGAAACAGTGACGCTTTGAAGATTTTTTTTCTGTGTATTGAATACAGAAGTGACTTGTGAATTCAAGCAGGTAGTAAGAGACATCAGGTCTCATTTCTCCTTCAGAATACAGCTTTCCAGACTTCTGCTACTTTCCAGTTCCTCATGTTGCATTCTCTCCTTGTCTCATACACCTGAAGATGCCATCTCCTCCAGTGCTATTTGATCCATTTAGGATGTTTAATTCAGATAATAGGTACCTTTGCAATTTTCTAGATCTATTCTTGATGAAGCAGCATATGAGTCATGCAGTTGGAAAGTTCTAGATGTGATCCCTCAGGAGTTTATCTCAGTCCTCTTCTACTACGCAAAACTCAGATACATTAATTTTACAGCTGAATAAGGAACATTATTTGTTCTCTGTGGAAAATATATAACATTTTAAACACCTGACCAGCTTTTATTGAGACCAATTCCTACCGAGGAAGCTTTTTACAACTTCGATCAATATTCATCCTATGACTTAGTAAGCATCTCTTACAAGTAACAGGTTGACTGGGAGAGCTTCAGCAAATTGCCGGTTCCCACTCACTGCCTAGGATACATAAAAAGGCTCACTTTGGCAGTACCAAGGTTTTGAGGAGAACCCCAGATGCCACATCTAACATGAGAGCCAGAGCTATCATGCTCTATAGAGCTAAGGAGGTTTGAGATGCCTCTCTTCTTAGCTCTTCAAACCGTGCCCATGTCCCCCAAACCTGAAACCATGCAGAGGAAGAGTTCAGGCCCTCCTGTTGACACCAGTGCTGTATTCATCCCACAGAGTTTCTGCTTGAGCAGCACGTAGGGGAAAGATGCAAGTTCCAACTTAGAATCATAGAATCATTTAGGTTGGAAACGACCTTTAAGATCATCAAGACCAACCATTAACCTAACACTACCAAATCCACCACTAAATCATGTCCCTAAGGTCCACATCTACACACCTTTTAAATACCTCCAGGGATGGTGACTCAACCGCTTTCCTCGACAGCCTGTTGCAATGCTTGACAACCCTTTCAGTGAAGAAAGTTTTCCTAATATCCAACCTAAACCTCCTCTGTCACCACTTGAGGCTGTTTCCTCTTGTACTATCGCTTGTTACTTGGGAAAAAGAGACCAACACCCACCTCTCTACAACCTCCTTTCAGGTAGTTGTAGAGAGTGATAACGTTCCCTCCCAGCCTCATTTTCTCCAGGCTAAACAACCGCAATTCTCTCAGCTGCTCCTCATAGGATTTGTTCTCTAAACTCTTCACCAGATTCATTGCCCTTCTTTGGACACACTCCAGCACCTCAATGTCTTTCTTGTGGTGAGGGGCCCAAAACTGAACATAGTATTGGAGGTGCGGCCTCAAGTGCTTACAGTGTTGAGTACAGAGGGATGATTACTTTTCTAGTCCTGCTGGCCACACTATTTCTGATACAAGCCAGGATGCTGTTGGCCTTCTTGACCACCTGGGCACACTGCCACCTCATATTCAGGCCGTCAACCAATAACCCCAGGTCCTTTCCCATCAGGCATCTTTCCAGCCTCTCTTCCCCAAGCCTGTAGCATTGCATGGCGTTGTTGTGACCCAAGTGCAGGACCTGGCACTTAGCCTTGTTGAATCTCATGCACTTGGCCTTGGCCCATCTGTTCAGCCTGTCAGATCCCTCTGTAGAGCCTACCTACCCTCCAACAGACCAAGACTCCCACCCAACTTGGTGTCATCTGCAAACTGACTGAGGGTGCACTCGATCCCCAGGTCACTGATAAAGATATTAAAGAGAACTGGCCCCAGTACAAAGCCCTGGGGAACACCACTTGTGACACATCACCAACTGGATTTAACTCCATTTACCACAACTCTTCGGGCTTGGCCATCCAGCCAGTGTTTTACCCAGCAAAGCATACGCCCGTCCAAGCCATGAGCAGCCAGTTTCTCCAGGAGAATGCTGTGGGAAATGGTGTCAAAGGATTTATGAAAGGCCGAGTAAACAACATCCACAGCCTTTCCCTCATCCACCTAAGCATGTTGGCTTGTCATAGAAGGATATTAGGTTAGTCAAGCAGGACTTGCCTTTCATAAACCTGTGCTGACTGGGCCTCATCATCTGGTTGTCCTGTACATGCCATGTGATGGCACTCAAGATCATCTGACTCCATAACCTTTTCCAGCACAGAGGTTAGACTGACAGGTCTGTAGTTCCCTGGATCCTCCTTCCAGCACTTTTTGTAGATGGGCATCACTTTGCTAACATCCAGTCAAACAGGACCTCCCAGGTTAGCCAGGACTGCTCATAAATGATTGAAACTTGTTTGATGGGTAAAGCTTGATGCCACCACAAGTTTCAAAGTCTAGAGGGAGATGGGTATGTATGCTACGAGCTACTGTAGTCCTTAAAAAGTCAAGCTCACTAAAATGAGACTGTGGAGAGGTAAGAGCAAAGAAAAATCCTTGCTTATTTTGAGATAAAAACCATAGCTGAGCTTAACCATAAGCATACTTTCCTCATTCTGTGCCAGAAGCAAGACCACAAAAACAATACCTTTCATAAAATTTCTTAACTCATCGTTATTCTGCTCACATAGTTATAAGTAAATACTCACACTTGTGCAGAAAGTATGACTGCTTATCTACTCTGTTAAGCTGAGCATCTTAATGAGCAGCTAGCAGACTGTCTTTTTTACTAAAATGTGAACCAGGCGACTGGGAGGCATTTTTGAGCAAAATTCATGTGTTTAACATGCAAAATCCTCTATGAGCTCAGAGAAGTCAATGGATTCGAACTAGATCTGGATTTGTCCCAGTGTTCTCTATCATTTGCAGTGATAATTAACATATTTGCAAGTCTGGCTCCAATTCCCTAGCTGACATTAATTATGTCAATAGATTCCCGAGGATTAATTCTCTACAATAAATGGAAAAATTAAAATATAGTTGCCAATATATAAAGGCG
Source organism: Steatornis caripensis (assembly GCA_013398225.1). NCBI lineage: Eukaryota > Metazoa > Chordata > Aves > Caprimulgiformes > Steatornithidae > Steatornis > Steatornis caripensis. The sequence continues at coordinate 75,307 of VZSC01003152.1, read as the reverse complement.
CTCACTAAATGGTTTCCAGGATATATCATTCTTCAATGGTCTATAACTAGCCTACTTTGTTAATCTATGTCTCCAGAGTTAGCCTGCTGCCCAACTAATACAGATGTAAAAGAATCAAATCTCTTCAAATTCAGGAGATGCTTCAGCAAAGAAAATTGATCTATTAAGAAGGCTTTTTTTCAGATTACTTGCAACAGGCCTTGGGGGCTGCTAAGTCTGGCAAAAATGAACAAGTCAGGTTTCATTGAAATTCACTGCCTAGCTAAAATGGTATTTTGAAAGATGAGACACATGCTTTATTAATAACAACATCACAAGATTTTTTTTTTGTTTGTTTCATAGATGCAAAACTGTGTTCCACAGATCGTTTTAAAGCGTGAACAAAGGTTTAAAAAAAACTGGAGTTATTTTTTAAGGATCTTCCCTCTCCCTGTCATCATAAACCTCATAAATATAAGACATTTACAGCAAAGACTTGCCCTTCCTTCTGTTTTGGCTCCAGGGAACATCTACAGAAAAATGCAACTAAATCTACAATATGAGGGGAATTAAAATCGTAAAATGTGAGCAGCGTTACTGGAGAGACCACTGAAAGACTAGACACAAATCTCACTGGGGCAAGACGACAGGTATATTAACTTATCTGCAGACCATTTTAAAACCCAGACAAGGCACAGCGCAGCATAGAGCCAGGTGGCAGAGGTCCATCGGTCACCGTTTTAATGTACATCACAGCTGGTAACCTGCACTTCAGTCCTACAGTCCATCAAAGCCCACTAGGTCAGTGGCAGGGTACAGTTAATCACAGAGACATCTGCACTATTTCAATACAGCACATAGCATTTCTTGTTATTTTTGAGACTTCTGTCCTGAGCCCGCTAGACTGAGCAATCAAATTTGGTATAGCAAACCCTTGAACCACCATTCAAAACAGCTGCCTCTCAGCTGGACCAAGACAATTGTTTACAACTGTGCAGCAACAGTCATAGCTTCAGACTGGGAAAAGGAAGAACGCATCTTACATTCAATTGAGGTGGGTTTAGGCAGTTCACAGGCAGGGGTCACAGAGATAATAATGGAAGGGGGATCAGGAAACTCGAAGTGAATGTCCCCATTCCTACATTTTGTTCCTTAAAAACTGTTGAAAACATATCTAAAATCTATGTGAATTTTACTATTAGCTGTGGCATACTCAGGGGACAGCGCAGAACAGTTTTGAGAAAAAGCACAATGGCTAACCCTGCTTCTCCTGTTGCCATTTGGATCAATTGGTCAATTAGACTGACTATCGCTCACAGCAGTTTTCTTCACTCATTCATGAAATAAAAAAAACAGAAAAGATATTTCTCTTACTTCTATTTAAAAAGCATAAAACCCAGCAAAATTACGTTTCTAGCTACTGCTTTCTTAGAAGAATAACGGACTAACAAAGGACTATGTTCTGTCTACTTTTCATAATCACTCCTTATTTTTCAATTTCTAAACCATCTGAAATATTAATTTCTTAAGTCTTAAGAAATCATTTCTTTGTCTTTCACATGTATGCATGTATAGATATATAATCATGGAACTGAAATCAGTATTGAAAAAAATAATCTAACAGTAAAAGAGAAGACTACAATTCAAGAAAGAAATGGGGAAAAAACAACGCAATGCAAGATTTTCCATATTAGTCTGCTTTATCAGAATAGAAATAAGATGTGCTCCCAAAGTTACACATATTCATCCATCTACCCTCCAGAATACAAATACTAGATAACAACATCTTCATTCTTTTTGTCCAAAAGTCATCTCAACCTCTGGAGTATATACAATACTGTGAATAAGACACAAGCCCGTCATCATCCAGAACACTGTGTTTTATAAAATGCATTGGGTTTTGTTCGTGTGAGAGGTACCACCCAAACTGATCAAATTGCACTGAGCTAAACAGTTAGAGTTTAGTAGAAGATAAATAATCTTATCATCTTTAGAACATCCTCTAGCAATGCGTTACAACTGCTTGGGTTTTCACTTCATTCAGTACTGGCTGCCAGCAGTGCCACTAGTGAATTTAAGTCCAGCAGCATTTTGACCGATACCACTTTCAGCCTAGTAGAGAATGCACGAATGTAGGATGGCTTTTAAATTTGATGTGTGGTTTGAGGGAACAATGGAGATTGCTAATTTGTCAAGATTGCGTTACAAAGACAGAAAGATTCCTGTGAAGCTTATTTAGGGCTGAGGTAGATTTCAAACACTCACCCTTGCCCCTTATCGTCTCTGCTCAGCTCCACTGCAGCATGTCAGAGTGCCTTGGATTCGGAAAAACTCAGGGTCTCCAGTAACCTGCTTTCTAGATGGCATACCCTGCAGCTAAAAATCCTGCCTCTTTCATGGGGAAAAAAAAAAATAAAACCAAAATTTTAACGAAACCGAACCTCATAAAAATGCTCTGTGGAGAGAGTTGTGTTTCTGCTTACTGATATCACAAGATACTGTAAAATTAAAGCCATCCAGCCTTTCAATTACTGTTAAGCCTATATTAGTTCAGGTGGTAACACAAACTAGGTGATGACTCAGCAAGAGTAAGCAATAGATGAGACTGAAGCTGGGATGAAGGTCCTTTTTTCTCTAATTCCCTCTTTGTACAACTGTACTGAGATCCGACAAGAAGGATCTTGGCAACACAGCCCACTCAAATCATTTATCATTGTCTCAGTCTCCTTTCATCATTTCTGTCTTAACGGGATTTTTTTTCTTTGTCTTAAAAGCCTGCACCTATCCTGGACTTGTTTCCCATCTCCTCAGCCTTAAGCCCTGGTTTCTGATCCTCTCTTACATTTCATTCTTAGTTCCAGTTACTTCATCCTTGACTATGGTTTCCTACTGCATGGTTTCCCTGACCCCCTTCTTTTCCCCATGCGAAACAATAAGGTCGTTTTGTCCACTATCAGTAATTAATGTATCTCAAACCTCACACTACCATCTTATCTAACTTAGCAGCTGACATCCTAAGTATTGTGTCTTCTGGTGGTTTAATTCACAGACCACTAACATGGTCTGGCAACCACATTTTGGGAACCTTTGGTGTTGACTTGAGCAAGTTCATCAGCAATCATAACAAAAGGAAAGCCTTCCTTTAACCGTCTTTAGTTGATTGATGCCCAAAGTGGAGACCACTCTTGGAAACACATGCTTTCATACAAATCATTGTTCCATTAATAGCGCCAATACATCATAGGGACTGACGTTACTTTTCAAAAAAACAAGTCTGCAGATAAAGGGATAACATATCAGGGGAACAAATATGGTTTTAGCTTCTTCATTTTAAAGACTCCTGAAATAGAGAAAATCAACCAACCTGTCATGGTTTGAGCCCAGCCAGCAACAAAGGAACCACGCGGCTGCTCGCTCACTCCTCCCCCCACACCGGGATGAGGAGAAAACGTAAGGAAACCTGGTGGGTCGAGACACGGACAGGAAGGGTTCGCTCACCAGTTATGGTCACAGGCAAAACCAGACTCAACTTGGGTAAAAAATATTCAATTTAATTAGTTATCAGTCAAAGCAGAGTAGGATAAGGAGACAAGAAAAGCCAGATGTTAAACCACAAATAAATACCCTTCCCTCCATCCTCTCCTCCTTTCTGGGCCCAAGTCCCTCACTCCCAATGTTCCTACCTCCCGCCCCCTCAGCGGTGCAGGGGGCCAGGCAATGGGGGGTGCAGTCAGTTCACCAGAGATTGTCTCTGCCGCTCCTTCCTCCTCAGGCGGGGAGGGGTTCCTCACACACTTCCCCTGCCCAGCGCGGGGTCCCTCCCATGGCAGACAGTCCCTCACGAACTCCTCTGATGTGAGTCCTTCCAACGACAAAATACATAAAACAAAACGCAGGTCTCTCTTTTCTTTGGCTGACACGTACCTAGTCTTGTTAATAACACCCGGGCTTCTAATGGCTCCCAAGGTTGGTTCTGCTTGCTAATCCATTTTCTTCTTTATTTCCTGTGTGGCACTAATGTTATACTTTTTCCTGATTTCAGAGAGAAGGATGTAAAACAAGATTTTCTATTGGAAATATCCACTTTACATTGTGTTCTCCTGACACTAATAGATCTTTCACATAGACTTCAAAGGTCAGTGATATTCCTATTTTTATTTATTAGTGGTCCACCATGACCAGTAAAAATGCAGGAAAAAAAACAACAAACAAACAATCAAGAAATATTTTGCAGACACAGCAGTTTTCCATCACTTTATAATTTCAGTCGCAGCTGTGTAACATGCAACATAGTGAGCTGAACATTAGGACAAAAAATTATGATATTCATAATCTTGCAATTCAAAAAAAATTGCACAGAATTAGGAAAAAAAGTATTTTGAATAGTCAGAGACTATGACAAGGGAAAAAAGGTATAACCAAATGTCATGAATTAAACATTGTATTTACAAGCAGAAAGACTGAAATCTTAGTTTTTTATTTGATGTACCATCCTCAAATCAAGCACTTTCATTGTGCATGTGTCTAGCATTTTAACCGATGACAAATTCCATTGAATTCTCTATTCCTTATCTTTCTTTAATACGTCTCATGAAAAAATATGTCTTAGCTGTTTGGAACATGGTAGAGCCAAGACTGATGATTAAACATGACACAACGTGTTTGGATCTTAGAATGCCTCTGACAAAAGTCTGATGTAATAAGCCCCTCTCATCCAAAAGGTGCTGTGTTGCACTATAGTGGACATTGTATCAGGACCAATTAAAATACAGTCAAGCTGATACTGTTCGTAAGTAAATCTGCTTATGAAAAAATGACCAGTAATGGCCAGGAAGAGAATCAGTTGATTTAATCAATTCCTTATAAATATCTTCATGTTTTGATGTTTTACCCTTCCTTCCCTTTGCTTCTGTATGCGGATCTTTTTAAACCAGAGCTCAGAGAACTCTCGTCACCTAAAACCATTTAACAATGAGCTATGTTGCGTCTTAATAGCAACCCAGTTAGTTCAGCTTCTTGGGAAAAATCGGAAATAATGAGGCACCAGTAATGATCTAATCAAAGCAGACAGTGGTATAGAGAACAAGGACCAATAAATACAGGTTTCACCAGGAATGTAATTATTGAAGATCAAGATCTATTTTTCAGTAAATCAACACAGAGTATTAGTATGTACAAGATAAAAATTAAAAAGGGATATAATGAAAGGTAGGAGACTTTCAAATAAAGAATGGCAGCACTAAAAAGGAAAGGATTTAAGTATTCCAGCATGAATTATTTGAATTTGGGGTTTTTTTTGTTTGCTTTTACCTTCAGGACAGATCTTTCTTCCTATTACATTCAAAGAGTCCTAAATAAACTTGTCTCATCTTTTACTATTTAAATGAACTTTATGCTGTTAATTAAAGTGGTGAGGGGTGCTATCTGAAAACCTACAGGCAAAGAGAACTGTGTGCAAAATAGTTATAACATCTAGTTACTTAAAAAAATATCAAGACAACGTAGGCAATCTGTTCTCAAGATGTTAATTAGTTTCCACATAAGAAAAATGACTCACGGTAGGTTTAAAGACATGCGGTGTGGCAGAGAGGGGAATGGCTAGACACATCCTCCAGCTGTGGAAAATACGAAACTAACTCAGACACTCTGCGCCCTCCTTTGAATAAGACCAATGCAGTAAGCTGTGTCATATGCATAAACTTATGAGCTTGAAATACATAGTAACGCTGGTATTTTTAAAAAAAATACATTTTGGGGGGAATAAAGAAAACAATAGCTGTATCACATGCTCATATAAAGAGAGACCTCAGCTCCTGTGCTCAAAACATCCCATTGTATTAGTGGAGAAAAGTTGCAGTTGTGGCACATCGGGTGCTCGTCTAATTCAGACATCACGGTAAAGCTAAGGCCAATGTGGTATCAAAGATGGGCACACAACAATCAAGGCCCTTTTGTGGGGGCAGGGAAACTACAGCAATCACTGACAAGTATCCCAGTTAGTCTAAAAATGATAATGAAGGCTGATGCGATGGGGTTGCCTCATACAAGGGTATTGTTTTGTGCAAGTCCCATCCCCTGAATAAACATGTTCAAGGAGAACTACAAATTGAGAATTTCAATCAACTAGCATTGCAGCAACAAAGAGGTTGTAAAAAACATGCACTCAGAGAACACAAGGATAAATGAAAGCAGACACTAGGGAGATTCTTTTTATCAAGAAAAAAAAAATTATCTGAAGGATCGTGTTCTTTGGTATTCCTTCCTATCCTAAAAATCTTTCAGACATTTGGGCATTTCTTGTGCAATGGTCATTTTGCTTTTCTGCTTAGACATATCCTGAATGCTTTGCTTAGTCTGACATGCATCCTATTATTGCTTGGACTACTTCCTTGTGAACTTTGGAATTAGTATCATGAAGGTTCGATTATTCATTCAAACTTACCCACTGGCATTAATGCTACTGCTGATGACAAACTATATGAGGGATTCTTCAGCAATACTTAAAGTGTGTAAAAGATGTGCTGTGGGTTTGATTCATAACTGCTGTGTATTAACAGAGCTACATAAAATTCTGTGATGTTGTATAAAACTATGATTGAAAATTGTACCATTACGAATACCTGTGTAATGAGGATGAAGCTTAATAACTGCACCCTACAGCAGCATGCATCCTTTGTTGGGGAAAACATACGGTATCTCTGAGGTCGCACATAAGGCGCTCTAGCCAGGCAGTTTTGTTAAGAAATTAGAATAATTAGGTAGTGGACCTCTTTTTCTTGTTTCAACTATGTAAAAAGTCTTAAGAAGCTGAATTTTCTAAGGAGAAAGGATTTTTAAATAACAGATTATATTTTGGCAAAGTTGATGGGATAAAAATATTTTGTTTCAGCTGCCCCAAACCAAATGACTTATGAAAGATTTTTTGACAAAAATCAATTTTTTGTTTTAAACTTCAGTTCAGAACTGCTTCTACTTGGCACTTGCTAGCCTTGGCGTTTCTCCAGCTGTCAAATATTACTAAAATTGAAACCTTTAGCTTAGTTTTTGCTCCTTATATTTAATAAATGGCTTAAGAAAGTATCAAACTTGCACTAAACCTGGAAGGAGGCACTAGTTGTAAACAAAAAAAAAAATCAAAAGCTTTTTTTTTTTTTACAATATTAGCCTACTAAGGAAGAAGTAGAGTTTTATTAACAAATAAGAGCTCCAGAAAGTTTATACCCCAGGATACAGCTGCCTAGCATGGACAAGGGGTACTAGTGGCAGAGCAGCCTCTGGACTGGAACAGTCCAACAATGTTACCTTTTACAATAGCCATCATATTTGATGCCTTTTGTACAATTACTTCATATACTGCATGGCCTAGTCCTTGCCACTTTCCAGGGACTCCTGAGACATAATCAAAAAGCAAGGCATAAGTAATTTAAACTGTTCTAGCACTCATTGACTTTCCCAAGAGCTCATCAATCTCTCTTCCCACAGCATATTCAGACTTTTATATAAAACTGTCACAGAAGTCAGGGCACTGCCAATATGTGATAAGTGCCCATCCACCCATGTAACTACAAGTACATACATTGAAATGGAATACGGAAGCTGTATGCCAGTCATGGACAGGGGTGGCTGTGGCCCCACGGTGGGCCCTCTTTTTGTCATCCTGCAGAGGAAGGCTGAATATGCGCATCTCCTGCTTACCTCTTTATGAGACTTGGCATGCGTCTTCTTGAAAAGTCAGACACTCCTGCAGTACAGGATTCAAGTAGAAATTTGCAGATAGAAGGAAAGAAGATAAACATTTCCTTTCACTTTCTTGTTTTTTGCCAGCTAAAGCCTGCTCCTTGGTGTTAGGACTTTGGAGGAATTAATATCTCCTCTACAGTAGATGTACATTCATTAATAACAACACAGTTTAATCTAAGTTAAACCACTGAAATCATTGGAGTCAGGATGGATTTATACCACTCACTTTGCAAACAGAATCTAGCCCTTAGGTAGCCTACTATACTATTTTTATGCTGTGACCTATTTTAGTAGTTATCTTTGGAGAGGAAGGTTTAGGTAAAGATCACGGTAAAAAAATGTGTCTCATTTACATACTTTGCATGCTATTTCATTTATTAAACAATCATACATATATATGTGTTTAATTCAATAAGTATTGTGAGAAATAATAGAAAAATTGTCTTAAACTACTTAAATTTTAATGAAAAGTTTATTCAGCTATAGCTGGAGCCTTAAAAAGGAGTCTGGATATTTTCTTTTATATTCAGACTCCAGTTTGCTTTACCCATGAGACTGCCCTCTGAGTTAATCACTTCTTTCTATTTTATTTGTAAGTTGAGAGGCTTCAGGTAACTTAGAATATGCATATTCACACAAGATATTACAAATAATTGTTCATGCGTATATCAAGTTGTGCTGAATAAACCATTTAAAAAACAAAAATCTGAATCCATATAAAAATTAGTACCTGCAGAAAGATCTAGTTCTTTATATGTAGGTAAAACAAAAGAATTAGAAAGAACTTAAAAGAAATTGCAATTATTATATTGTAATAAATATTTCTAAACAAAAATATATTTAACTACTGTGTAAAAACTGAAATAACATTAAATGCAAACCCACTTAAATATTCAACATAATCTGGGCCACCAAGAGAGAAACCAAGTAGGATTTTGGTTTGGTTGCTCTGAAAATGCAGTTTGCCATCACACTTTGTGATATGTTACGGGCGCGGCGGGGAAAGTGTCTACATTTCAATCCTATTTTAAACAGGATCTATGAATAATCTCTGGACTCATCCATCCATGTCAGACCTAAGTCTTGCTATTTCTTCCAAAATAGCCCAGGCCACACCAGCAAGGTCTCCAGGCCTGTATGTCAGAGAACTGCTCTAGTCCGGCTGCAACTTTCCCCACCCAAATCCTTCCATGGGCCTGTTAGCAGCATTGCCTCTCAGCACCTAGTTCTGATCAAGCTACCATTTCCAAAAGCAAATACAAATAATTCATTTTTTTTTCGTCGACACGTATCCCATCTTCTTTTTCCATGCAATCTACGCTAGTATCTGATTTTGTCACTGGCCCATTTGTGCCTCATGTGCACACACCTCTGGCAGGCCCTTTCCTGTTGCATCTGCCATAATCTTCTCCTGAAAAAAACACTACCACATAAAAATCTTACTGATACTCATATGCTCATTTTGCACATCACTGCATCCATTTTCTTACTGAGATTAAAACATTTATCAGAATTTGTTAGAGCCAGCTGTATTTGACTGGGTTATGTTTAGAAGCAAGAAGCTTGATCCACACATCGTTCTTCATAGTACAGCTGCTAGTTCTTATAAAAGGTTTTAAAATATATATGCTTTTCACATTTTAAAGAGCGTTTTCAGTTTATTCTTCCTCCTACCAGTACATACAATGGTCAAGGGATGTTTACAATGTGGAAAATGCTTTAAATCTTTTATATAATTTTAATGCGTTTGAAGGAGAGTTTCGTTTTTAAATCTTTTACACAAAAAATGCTAAAAGATCTTTTTAATCTGCCTTCTTTCCTTCTGGTAAAACTCATACTAAAAATTCTCTTTCTTCTTTGCTAAGTGCTTTCTGTATTACAACGAGATATGTACAACTCGGTACATGTATTATTTGAAAACAATAGAAGTAAAGTTTACGTAATATTGCTCAAGTTTCAGGATTTGATTATTTTTAAACAGATGCAGAATAAACGCAGCATGAAAAATATTTCAGTGTAAGGAAAAAAAAAGGTGGTTAAAAAAATGTATATGGGTAATTTCAGAACGGTTCCTTTACAAAACAAACAGTTGAAAAATATATTTCTGTAAATGAGAATTGAGGATTGTCATTATATCGTGAATAAGCTTACTTAATATTTATTCTGCTCATCGCTGGAAATGCAAATGAAACTCACAGCCAAAGATTGCTCTTCTAGACTGCCCCCTGGTTGTTGTTTTTTGGAGGCAATGTTGGAGGGGGGATTTATTTTTTTAATCCATCAAACATGAGAGATTGGACAGATTCAATCCGAACATATTTATCTGTCTATAACTTTTCTCCTTTTGTTATTATGAAAGTGCTACAAAAAAAAAACCCCTCAGTTCTCAAAACATTTGTGTTGTGTGTATAGGTCTGGGATCCTTATTACTATAGCCCTAGTAATGAAGGAAACTAAGAGAGCCTCACCACACTCAGTCTGATCCCTTTTGTAATGATTGCTCTCTAATGTTGTTCAATTGCCTGTGAAGATGCAAACAGGCCTAAAATCCACAGTAATTAGCTTAAGATAACTGGCTGAGGTTCAAGTGAATCATCTGATATCAGCGTTTCTGGTTACTTTGCACAGTAGGAGGAGAAAATTAGGAGGGATAATCTGTGAATGCGGTGGAAAGGAAAGAAGTGTTTTGTTTACTAAGAATTTATCTTTCCAGCACACCTTCTAGCTTTTCCTGTATGCTGCAGGCAGTATCCATAAGGACATACAAGCCATATTCATCATCTGTGTGTGTGGAAATTCATGTTTGCAGGCTAGCTATGAGCCAAAATTTACAAGGAGAAAAAGAAACTACCAAGAAAGGCACAAGACAGACAAGAACAAAATCCCTCCTTGCCTCTCTGCTTGGTGTTAGTTAGAAAGAGAAAAGATCTGTAGCCTGCAAAGTTTCCCACGTTTGTTTTTAGGGCAATGAACCACTTACACTTCTGTCTCAGTTTAATAGGATTCTTCAAGTGATATCAGTGCATTTAGCATCACCAGTTGCTGCTGTATTCCAGCTGATGAACTAGCTGAAGTGGGAGCACGCCACTGTTTATTCATTCACCTGAACAGACAACCTTCAGTTTAAAATAACTGCTGTTTTCACATTGCCTCTAAAAATTAATATCAAAACAGTAACTTCGTTGCACGAAAACAGCTCACAGTGAAAGCGTATACTATCTAGAAAACAATGTATCGCTTATGCTATTTGTGGGGCTTCAACTGAGTTTATAATTAGAAACATGTCTTACGCTATGAAATAACATAGTGATATAAGGGGAAAAAAAAAAGCAGCAGCTCAGCTAAAGCCTTGTCAGTATTGGCTCTATTTCTGGTTAACAGAAAAAGGTGGGACCTGTTTATGCTGTTATATCCCCTCCAACCTGCCTCCAGCAAATGAGCATATGCACATCCAGATGAGATCAAGTAGTATACTCTGCAACTTGTGGTTTGTGCAGAAGGAGAAAAAACAAGGGGTAGAGGATGAAACAAATGATGGGTATATTCATTTATCTCTTTAATGGCATTGTTGTGGACAATACTATTACTTATATGGAGGAGTTTGGTTTCCCAAACAATGGGGAAAAAAAATCAATGTCTTTTTTCCAGTCTTGAACATTTAGTGAATATTCCACTTGGCTGTAAGGAAAATAAAATAGATGGAAAGAGTAACACAAGCAGCAGGTCTTTTAAAGAACATTTCTGGAATGTGTGTGTGTATGGGTGTTTATATTTCCACATATATATTTTTATTTTAACATTTCTTTAAAGTTGCTGAAAATATTTTTGGGGGGTGAAACTTCGGTCTTGTAAACACTGACATCAAAAATGTATTAACTACCTTATAATTGTGAAATAAATCTTAGCAATGGCTGGCTGTCATGTTTAAAAACTTGTTAGATGCCTGGAATTAACAGTCATTATTGAGTGTCTCAAGTTCTTTAATGCTTTCAGAGGAAGAATTAATTTTATCTCAAGCTCTTTAAATTACTGCAGCCACGTACATACACGTACACCACAACACACTGTATCATTTTGGTTTAAACAACACAATTGAAAAAGTAGCCATGGTGAGAGTACGTGTCTGCCTTCTTCACAAAAATATATAGATGAATCATAGAATGCTTTGAGTTGGAAAGAACCTTTAAAGATCATCTAGTTCCAACCAGCCAGCCATGGGCAGGGACACCTTCCCCTAGACCAGACTGCTCAAAGCCCCTGACCTTGAACACTTCCAGGGAGGGGGCATCCACAACTTCTCTGGGCAACTTCTTCCAGTGTCTCACCATCCTCGTCGTGAAGAACTTCTTCCTAATATCTAATCTAAATCTACCCTCTTTCAGTTTTAAACCGTTACCTCTCATCCTATCACTACATGCCCTTCTAAAAAGTCCCTCTTCACATCTCTCATGTAGGTCCACTTCAGGTACTGGAACACTGCTAGAAGGTCTCCCCAGAACCTTCTCTTCTCCAGGCTGAAACTGTGTCTGGATAAACCACAAGAGTATAATTTAAAATAGTAATAGCCTTCACTTTTTTCAGAAATACTAATTTATTTGGAAAGGCAAGGGAGTGATCTTCAGTATGCTTGGGTGAAGCAGCCAACTTTTATTCCATTGTTTTAAATCAATTATTTTGCCAGTGCCTGCAAAATTAGCATCAAAACTGGTTCTACAGAGATTAATGGTAAAACATTCAACATATTAGCAGGGGTGGATTTCACTTATCACTTAAAATATTCACTATTTATATATTAAACTCTATACGGTTCTTCAAAAGAACAAAATCATACCCAAGAGTGAAATGCCATTCACTGTGTCTCCCTACCATTTGAAGAAAAGAATGCACTGACTAAACATTACGGGGCTGATTTCCAGAAGGCTACATAAGAGAGGCTTATAATGAGCTCTCAGTTCTGCTCAGCTTTCTCTTAAACTAAACACTTCAAAATCTATGAAGCACACACACAATTTCCATTTCTTTGACCATTCCAAATGACAATTCAATATGCATCAGCTGGGCTTCTGTCAACACAATTGGCTACAGCAGTCAGATTTTTGAAGAGCTTAGCTTCAGCTTTGCGACCAAAACAAATAAGATTATCAGAACAAGCTCTGCATACAAGATGCTGGCTTCTTTGAAAAATCTGTACACAAGCGTCATGGTTGGAGCTGCTTGATGCTGGCCTCTTCTGAGCATTTGACCTTCATCGAAGTACCAAAGTGGTGCTGAATCCTGTTTAGAAAGTCCATTGCCCCTGACTGTCTTATCTCTCTGTAAAAATCCACTCTATCGCATCTGCAGGATTAGCAGAATAAAATGGGATGCAGGACGGATACCATATGTAGTCCAACCATTTCACTTTTTACCAGTTATTCCTACTGCTCACTGCTCTATCCCACAGGAATATTTATTTTAATTATTAAAGAACAGAAAACCCAGAAAAGACTTTTTAAACTAACTTGTCTGTTCTTGTGAATTTCTCCAGATCAGCTTAGCCTAAAGAAAGAGCTTCTAGATGCTGATGTAAACTCACATTTTGATGGATTTTGTACTGATTGCCAACGTCAATGTGAAAGTGTGTGTTTACTTGGGTCCCAAGAAAAGATTTTTCTAAAAATGGTCATCCAGCTACCTAGTAGGCATTGAACTCAGAGTGATGGCACAGAGGAACCTGTATGGTTGTGGTTTCCCTTTTTTCTTGCTTGCTTATTATATCCAGTGACTTCTACAGGTATTCCATCTTCTGTCCCAGTAAGAACCATGTAAATACAGTAATATTAATAAATATAGGACATGTTTAGACCAAATTAAGTATTCCATAGAGAGATTTAATTTGTTATTGGTTATGATCGACATGAACACAAAGCTGAAGGGTTTGCTCCCAGGAACAAAGAAAAATTTTATAAACATCTTTTGTGGCCCCTTAAGAAAGGGATATCTGAGGATTTTGCAAACCATGTGCCCTTTTCATTTATTACCATATGCCAGAGGGAGAAAGAAGGTGGAAAAGAAATAATATAAGTATTGAATTACAGATAGGACAAGTTTAGAGTTTAATGGTAGAAGACTATTCACAAATGCCAAAGACAATCAGTATATTCATGTATTATAGCTGTGGCCTCCCTGTGTCTATCTCTAGCCATCAGCATTTCCAGATTAATTGAATGTGATACTTTCTGTAAACACACACATAAATGAAACGTGCTGTTGGCATGACAGTTATACTTCAGTCATACCCAAATGACCACACTCAATATAAGGCAAGTGGACTAAATGCAAGAGCTCAGACAAGATTGCCTGAACATGAAGATGTCAAAGTCGTTCTTGAACACATGAACACAGTGTGGCTGTATGCTAAATTCGTACTAGAAAAGAAAATATAAGAAACAGGCAAGAACAACTGAAGTATCTGGTTCTGAGTCAGTACACTGATTCTTGGTTTGGGTTTTTTTTTTCCCCAAAGTAAAACTCTCTTTGTTCAAAGCTGACTATAACTTGGGATGGATGCCAGTACATTGTACAGTATAAAATAGCAGCAACATTTTATACAAGTGAAAAAACCAGCATGGTAGAGACTTGGAATATATTATTATAGCCATTTACTTTACTATGGCTCAATTTAACTAGATTCTATGCAATACAAATATACACTGTGGTATTCCAGATAAGATGCTGTAGAAGAGTGAAACAAAACAGAGATCAAGAAGGGAAAGAGAATAAGGTAACTAATGCAAATATACTTTGCAGAGCAAAGGTTTTGTCTGAGCATGTGCAGAATGCAGAAGACAAAAATTTTCTCTGTCGATTAAAATTAGATCACATTTGCTAGAAAACACAACGTCAAGAAGCAGCATTTGAGACTTTGGATGGAATTTATCTTCTTTGTGGCTAGCAACAGAATTGATAAGCATTTTAATGCTGCACTGTTTTCTTAACATGTTTTGCTTTGACATTTTACATATTTAAACACAGTTAAATAGGACTGAAAATTAAATGTAGTATTTAATTGCGTATTAAAGCAAAACATCCCACTCAGTCTGAAATCAACATATGCTTTGGGGCTTTGGTTATGCTTGTGGAAAAGAAAAATAAGTATCAATTTTCCTTTGGGGCTGTCCCTTAAAAGTCTTGTTTTGGTTCTTCAGTCAAATTCAAAATAAAAAGAAAAAAAAAGAGCGTTAATCCTGCCACAAATTGCTAGGCCATCAAAGGTCTGTCAGTGAGGAGATGTTGGTAGGGAAATGACTCTTTCTGAAGTGCTCTTTCAAGAAGCTATTCCTGAATGTTCACTCGTTTTAATTTCTTTTTCAAATATTACTTTAAAGGTTTTGCCCTTGTTGTTGCTCATGACAGCAGCATGGAATAAGTTAGTACAGTAGCATAGAATCTCCTAGCTTTTCACCATTATTTATTACGTAATAGCACAGAGGAAAAGATGGAGCTTCATACCTTTTAGAGGTAATAGTGATAAACCAGGCAAGTAGAAACAAGCAAATGTAAAATAACTGCAAGTAGCTTGGACTCTGCTGGGTGAAATCATGTTGCTCCTGAGATCAGGGATGCCCTTTACCAGCTTTGCCACCAACTGCAGCGGGCTAAGAAGTGCCCATCTTTACATCCTGCAAAGAATTCCCCAGTCAAAATTCACAGTCAATCCTAACACAGGTATAGTATGAGACAAATCATATCTTGCTTAGTAATATAAATCCCAATTCAGCTCTTACAACTGTCCTAATGTTGTTATCAAAGCAGTAACTTAATATTGCTCACCCACTTCAACAAGGTGACAAGAGGTGATAAAGGGAAGTATTTATCAAGGTTAATGTACA
Organism: Steatornis caripensis; assembly: GCA_013398225.1. Lineage (NCBI taxonomy): Eukaryota > Metazoa > Chordata > Aves > Caprimulgiformes > Steatornithidae > Steatornis > Steatornis caripensis. The sequence goes on along the minus strand of VZSC01003152.1, from coordinate 59,717 downwards.
CTTTCTGTGGTCAGCGAAGCAAAACTGACTCCTGTGGACATCACTTGAAGGGACCTCAGCCAGTTTTCCCTTCTGAATCACCTATGGGGAAAAAAGCAGCAGAGCTTCACCTCCTCCTATGCAAGCCTCCCCCTTTCCCCAGCATTCATTGACACAGTAGAGAGTATCTAGAGGCTATCTATACTGTGAATACTCCACTACTGGTTGGGGAGAAAAAAAGGCTGTTCTAACTCTCCATACAGAGGAACTCCTTCAGTAGTTCAACAGTAATATACATATAAAAATACCTATAAACCTCTAGGAATGTACTGCAGAAGACAAAAGGCAAAATACTCAAAATATAGGAAGGCAAAAATATAATAAAGAAAGGATAACTTCAGCTTATCCAAATATTCTTTCACCAGAGTGTTTATTAGATGGCTATTCTGGCTATTTTCTCAGACATTTATTCCCTCTCTTTTTCCCCCCGCTCTCTTCTTTGTTGTGACTGTTCTCATTGTTTGAGAGTTGAGAAGAATTTAAAATGAAGGAGTTACATTTTCAATAATACATCAAACAATCTCAACCCTTTCAAAAATGATGGGACCCGTAGTAAATTACATGTTGCGAAGCCTCATCAGCTGAAGCGATTACTCCATTTCTTCAAGCCATTTTAAAAGAGCCAAGAAAGTGATGCTATTTACATCGTGTATATAAATAACATGCTTCTCATATTTATAAAAAATGTGTGAGATGGGTGAACATTTCTGCAAGTGTTCATTTGAATTTTAACTTGAATTCATATTAGCAGTGATCGCACAATGGGGACAGTGATTGTACCCAACCCCTTTTGAATTTTCTCCCCCTAGGTTTTCAATGAGTTTCTGCTTTTTGCATAAGCTTTCTCAGAGGCAGGAGCTTGTGATGACAAGTGCAGTATTTACAGAGAGCGATATTTCAAAAAAATCATTTCAGGAGCGCTCCTGAAGATGCAGCCATCTAAAGACAAATTAATTGTGTTATGAAGAGTGAGAAGGAAAAAAAAAAGGAAAAGAGCAAGAAGGGTTTTTTCCTGGTATTTCCTTCGGAGGTTGCTTTGATATCATTTAAAATGTATGTATAAGAACTGCAAAACTTAAAACCTTGTTCAGTAGATTTCAGACAAGTTATCAGACATAAGGAGCATTTGTCAGTAAAGTGTTTTAATCCTGTAGAAAGAGAGATATAGAAGAGCATGTTTTTCTTTTTATGCACGTCAGTACAACTGGTAAAGATAAGAGTTTTTGCGAGAAAATGCAGTTAATCATATAACAGTAGATTATATAGAACAGTGGGCTTGATACACGACAGTCCTTCACATTTCAAGTGGGTAACATTTCCAAAAGCCCATGCAGGAGAAAACAATGAGCCACCCACAGAAAGTACTGAAGCACCTTGCAGAAAAGAAGTTTACTTTGCTACTGAAATCTTTGTAACTAATAAATCTCACCTGCCTGGTATTATTTTACATAGTGTAGGGGACAATTAATCACAGGATGACCTTATTCCCAAAGTCCTTACCAGAGCCCTCAAGGCCAGCAAAGCAGCACACCAGAGGGAGGATCTGAGTGTGGATTTCATCTGTGAGGACTTTAAAAATGGAAGAGAAAAAGTAATAAAAAGCTATGCTCATTCATTCAGAGTGAAAACAGCACATACTCTGCTGATGGCTGAGGAGTGTGGCTGGAATTACAAATACTACTTTTAATATATTATTTAGCCTACAGAATAAATAATAGCACTTAGAGGCAAATAGTACCTATGAACAACAAGTATATTTAAGAAAATTATAAGCCATCCTGAGAAATTCCAGAATTATAAAGAGGAGTTGAAACTGACCATGTTATTCACCATCACTATTTAAAGTTCTGTTATTCAATGCCATATCGTACCAGGTTAGTGTAGCCCACTAGAAATATCACGCAGAAGGTCTCCCCCAAATCCCAACTGGACGAAAACAGTAGCATAAGTGGGCTACTTTTGTACAGTTGTGTTTGATTCCTGGTTTGGAAGCCATTTTCAAATTTCTATCCTCTGACATGCTTTTTGCTAAAAAGTCAGTTAATATTAGCTAGGACTCTTGTGACTCAAAAACACAATGGCCGAAGGACGCAAATCCTGTGAAAATTGAGGTGACTTCCCAAAACGCTTCCATGCATTCTCCACAAGCTGGCAATGTCACGGGTGCTGCCAAATCTCCTACAAAATTAATGAATGAAGTCTCATATCCACTTGACATACAGAAGCATTCTTACTTATGTTAAACAGTTAGGATTCTCAACTCTGAGACCCAGAAAGTTAAAAACCAACATTTCAGCTGTGGCTAATAATTTTGGTATTGTAATTTGCATTAAAACAGGCATGATTTTTCAGAGAGAGAGAGAGAGAGAGCGCGCACTATCGGCCCACGATGGACAACTGAATAACAGGTATATAAATCGGGTTTTGAAAACACTGGCCTTAAAGAACTTTTCTGCAAAAAAAACAGGCATGTCATAAAAATACAGTGAGGAAAAGCTGTTTCTAGCCCTGTAGCTAAGCCCCAAGGCAACCTTTTAGCTAATATACATGCAGCAAAAGTAGCTTTGTGTAATGGCTTTTTACAGTTTATATGAGTAATACAATAACAGAGATGGCTTTGTACTTGAATTCGCATTTGCCCTTATATGACACTAGCTGAAATAGCACCGAGTCTCTGGCACTGTAGACCTGAAGGCAAGGCTGCAACATAGCATGGCCCTTGAGCCACTAGTCATTCAGCTCTGGATCTTGAAGGAGGTTTGGGGGGAGAACAGGTAAAAAAAAAAAACCCAACCCATAACTAAACTAACTTTGCATATAAGATGCTGTCCTAGCACATGATGGCAGAAGAAACTTTACGCCAAGATTACAGAAGGAAACAAGACTGAAATGTACTCAGTATACTTAGGCCAAAACAGCAGCGATTCCAAGTAAGGGAACAGGTTCTGAGGACTCTTTGCAAATAAAAATTGGCAATAGGTACCGAGGCACTCTTGTAATGAGTCAGTGCTCAAGTCCCTACTACAGCCAGTGCTTTGCCACTCTTGTAATAAGCTTTGTTTGGGAAATGTCAGCTCAATTTATTATACATAAATCAAATTTGATTTTCTACTACATTGGCAAATTATACACAGACAGGCTTAAGAAAACCTCCTTTGCTCTTAACGTACATTTGTTCATATTTCTTATACTCGCAGTTCAAAGAAGGCTGAGGGTCACCAGAATTGTTGGATTACTACTAATTACTATTACAGTTGTAAGTTAACAAAAACAACACTCCAAAAACATTTATGAGCACTTATTTTCTACTGCATTAGGAAAAATAACTGAACACTTGAAATACATACTGTATTGCTTAAAAAGCAACTCAGAAAAAACAAAATTGAAGTTTACATGCAGGTCCTATAAAAAAAGTTCAAATGTTTAAAATATTACATTAGGCAAGATTTATGTGCTCAGGTAAAATGGAGAGAAGTCAATAGGTCATTTACTTATCTTCTAACACACTATAAGGAAGGTATCAATAAACAAAATGAATTTGCTCAATAGCAAGGGTAACACCAGACGCAAAATACTGACTTTTTAAGGTGCCATTTCAGAGGAAAGGAAAACATCAGACATTCTCTACAAGACACTGAATCCACCTAAATAAGCCGACTCTGGTATATGTGCTACATGCCATTTTCAACTTGTCAATAGGCTAGCAGCTTTCCTCCTCTCCCCATCCACATCTTAGGCATTATGAAACTTAAATATTCCATCTGCACAAGCTTTGTTGTTAGAGTTTCGTCTGGTTTTCCATTATGATAGCGCTTCTTGTTTGTGCCTGCCTGCATACTTGTCACCCTCAATAAATGTTGTGCCCACTGAGTGATTTGAACTGAATTTGAAAGAGCAAGATCAGAAAGATAGGTTGGGTCCTAGCAACTTCATGCAAAATAGAGAAAACCTGGAAATGCCACGTGAGCAGGCAACTCCTCATATGTATTCCCACTGAGGGAAATCTCCAGGGAATTTACACTTTTAGACAACAAAATCAAACAGCAAAATCAAACCCATAGGAAATCAGATTTCATTCATTTTTTTACAGTTATGGAAACTTCATTAAATGCCTGCATAGTGGAAAAGATACCTATAGAGAAGTGTCATTTCCCAGGTCTACGCATGCATTAAAGACGCAGCCTCAGTACAGTCTCGTATGGAACTTAGGTATCTTGTGGCTCCATATAGCCCTGGCTAACCTGTAGCACATTGTCAGGCCTTTCCTTTAGAAAATCAGCAGCACCATTAGCATAAGATGAACTGGTATTTCGGAGGGAGCAGGGGAGCTCAACCATTGGAAAGCTCTAGCCAGATTAAAATTCACTTAGTGTCTTTTCATCAGCACAAAATAATCCTATCCAACTAAACACCACACACTCTGGTTTTCTTGGCAGGGGCCTCTACTGGCTTCCTGAGTGAGCCTCCCTGTGCTGGAGGCCCATGTGCTGGTGCTCCTGCTAACATGTGTAGCTGCACCTCCCTCTGTCCCTCAAGGCACAGAACTGCAAAACTAGTGGCACTTCGTATGTGTGTGGGCAAACCCTCAGAAAATCCCAAATTTAAAAACACTTGCTTTGCCAGATGAAATGGAAACAAAATTTTTCACAAAAAAAAAGAATATTTTAGGGGTAAAGCAGCTGCACATAAATTCTTCTGTAATCCTGCATAGTCTGTGGAAGGAAACAGAACCTCTAAGGAGATGGACAAGCTCCTATCTTTAAACTGAGGATAAATGAATGCAATGAATGCACAAGGGGGATTTTGTTCCTTTTTTCTTTTGTTTCTTTCTTTTTTGAATGTAGCTATCTGGAGAAGCTCACTAACACAGGACTGGAAAGAATATTCAAGAGTGAAATGAGGATATGCATCTCAACCCCAACATTGGCAAAAGAGTAGATGTTTTTGTTGAAAAAGCCACACGGTGTCTTTATGGATGACTGCAACCACAAAGCAAGGCACGGTGGTGTCCCTTTCATAGAAAGCAAATTATGAAACGGTGTCATCTCACAGAAAGACTGACAAAAAGTGGCTTTTGCTCAAGCGAAGAGACTCCCAAGACACTTTCAAAGGCAGTTAAAGTCGTGACATTGCTATCCTTAATGAAGAAAAATTAAGAAATGCAATTGCTGAATGTATCAGTAGAGCTGAATATTTTCACTGTAAATTAAGTCTAGGATATCTGAAGAGGTTGAAATTATGCATTTTAATACAAGACAGTAAAAACCCTTCAAGTCCAAAGCTGACAGCTTAAAATGAGACTGAAGTACAAGCACCTAGCTGCTTCTGTTTCGCCTTTTAACAGGCAGCAGTTTAATGGTACTAGTTTCCTCCCTTGGTGTTCTTAAATTGACTGAGATGCTAAACACATTTGGGAGATCTGAGGTAGCATTCAGCGAAAGCACAACTAGCAAAAGAAAAAAGAGAAACACAACATTAAATCATTCTTTTTGTGTATTTATCTGCAAGATCTTTCCTCATGTCACATATAATTGCTTTAAGTATTGATTCATCAACCTCTCTCCAATATAAATAATTCTTGAAATATAGTCTTTGGTTTCAGTAAAATTCAAGTTCCAATTTGAAATGAAAACTGTTTCTTTATTCCCAGGAGAGATAAGGCTATGTGGCTTACTTTTAATGGTTTTGCTTTTTTACCATCACCTTACCTTTTTCCCCAATATTATTGGAGTAACTATCCACAAACGTTTCTCTAAGTCAATGAAAAAAATACATGAAAAGTCAGAAAAACATGGCTTATATTTATACAGAGCACTTTCCTTTTCACCTTCCATCTTCACCTTTCAGTACACGGGCAGCAACTAAAGGACGTGGAAAAGCGCCAATGTCCTACTAAAGATAGCCTCTTTCAAGCAAAACATAGAAGACCAGCAACGGTATTTTCTATTTATATTGCTTTATTTAGTAGTGTCTGAAGAAATATTCTAAGAAAATCTACCTCATCTGCAGAAAATGTTTACATTCTGTAATGAATGCTCACTTATAGCAAACAAGTTCTTGGCCATTTCCAGCCCAACCATATCTGACCACGTAAAATGACATTTCTTCTCAGTAAACTACAAAGACAGGTTAGTCTAAACATTTACAGCTACACAACGGCATTAATAACACTATCACTTCATTCACAACAGGGATTTTTATAAACATTACTTTTCCTTCTTGAAAGATACTATTGAAATAGAAATCTAAATTGAATGCTTGAAATAAAAAGTAAGGGCATTTACAAGATATTGCAGTCCCTCAGCCTCCAAAGTCGTGGAGATGCAACGAAGTCAGGAGCGGCTCTGTATTAGGAGACAGGTGAGTCCCACTTGAGTGCGGTTCTCATGAGTGCTCAAGGTTTCCCATGCATTGTGATGAGTATGCGCAGTTTCTCGGTACATCTATTGTAGCTGTTTTCCGGATGTACAGACGTGCTGATGGTGAGACATCTGGAAAAATATTTGGCTGCCAAAGACACCAGTGCTAGGTAGCAGAGCTTAGGCATCCTTATAAAATACTGGGTCTTTTCCCTATGAAGTATATGGAGCTCTTTACGAACACTAAGTGTTTTCACCAATCGCATAAAATTTAGATATAATTTCAATAACATACATTCCACAGTAAATGCATTTTAATGGACTACAAAGAACGAATATCATGAGAATATGGGAAGGCTAACTCAGGTGACACAAGTGATATTCAGCCCAATTCCTAGAATTCACATTAGGAGCCTCTAAAACATATTTCACTTCCTCAACAATAAGAGCACGCTGAATCAGTGTATCAAGAGGAATCAACTCAACTGCCAGCGCAATTACCACAGGGAATTGTCTCCATCACTGAAACACAATATATTTGCCTGGGCATGTCACACTAAGTAGTGATCTCACTACATTTAGTAGAAGAGACTGCCAAATTACTGTTTAATTCAGCGAAGATACAGATCTAAGCAGCCTATTAAAATCTTTGCTTTGACTTATGGTCTGATTTAAAGTGACAATTCAAATCTGCTCTTGTATAGCCATAAAATAATGGAATATTAATAATACAGTTTATGCACTTCATGCCAAGCTAAATTTTAAGCTTATTATCAAGATGCAATCAAATATTGAAAAAATTAAAGTGGAATGATAAATGGGGAGGCTGGAGAAAGATAACTAAAGCATACAAGTTTTAAACTGTCCTTTTCCTATGTAAGTTTTCAAACTTCGTTACAGGTAAATGCAAAAGAACAGTCATTTTTTTACCCCTCAGTTTTAAACAAGAGTATCCAAGCTATAAAAGATGATTTACACATTTTTTTTCTCTGTGTATTTCAATGCAATGCCAGGCACTGTTTCCTTCCAAGCCTTGAGAGCAGATGCTGAAATGAAGGCAAGAATATTAAAAAGATTAGTCAAAAATAGAGATGGCACAAGTTCTAAAATCCTAGTGCTCCAGTGCTCCCATGTATGAAGCCCTCATAAAGCTTCTTACATAGTTAAGAACTGGAAGGAGGATAAGTTAATGTGTTTCTGAAAAACAGTGAAGAGATAAAAACATGAGAGGAAAAATTGGTGCTGGAAGCCTTGTTATGATTCAGGCTATCTCTAGCAAGATACATGCAAGTGCGAATGCAAGAAACTTGCAAACACCACTTAAATCCAAGTCTTGATTAAAAAAACTGAAGCCAGAAGTATTCCTTGTATTAGAATATCTTCATTTTGAATTTTTCCCGAGTCTACTTGGCAATAAGGGAATTATTCCTGTGATGCCAGTGGACAAACAGATTCACGTCTAAAATATTCCACAGGCTGGGCTCCCAGTGGAGAAGATAAGATTCAAGAGCATCTATGGGAAGAACAAAGTCAGTCCTTAGGATGCAATCAGATAGGACTATCACCCTTCAAACTTTCGTTCTGCTTGAGCCTGACATTGACCCATATGCCTTAAAGGTATAGATTTACCTTCTACAACAGCTCTTCAATAGGACAATCTAGAAATTGATAAGACACTTTAGATCCTGAGGTCACTTCATTCTCTTTCATCTGAAAAGAGTTCAGACAACTGCATCTCCCCTTCCTGATACTGCTTAGCATTTGAAACTTGATAGGAAATTAGGTTTGAGAAATGAGAATCTTCCACCTGTGAAGAAATACAAATGCTCATGCTCAAGAGCAGCCAGGGTGTGAGCCTTGAACTGAGTCAGCTTTCAGACAGCTCAAGTTTCCTTCTGTGTTACGTGCAATGGGGGGATACTTTTTTGAAAAAAAGAGCATGCAGTGAAGATATCCATGACTACTGGCTATTTTTCTTAACAAATAGTAAATGTTTAATCCAAAATGAATCTTTAAAATCTATGCAAATGAGATTGTGCAGTCCTTGTACACAAGGCAAGATTTTTTTTTTAATATTGCAGGCATACACGGTGACTATTGCAAATGTCAGAGTGTGAAAGATCTCCCTACAATACCCAGATTTGGATACATAAAAATTTTCACTGCTCTTGCTGAATGGGAACCAATTTAATAAATCACTGAAATTCACTCTCAGAAGACTATGTTTCAAACCTGTCCTGTGCAAAGCACCCAGTCAAAGCTGTACAAATAGACTTATGTATGTTTGAATCTGCCCTAGTGAGTTTAACAGGATTTATTTATTATATTCTAAAACATTTCAGTACACTTATGTTTGTTAGGTCTGTTTTTCCACTCTCTAAGCTGGCAAACTTTCAGGTCAAGGAACTTTCATGACTGATTTTGCAACACTGAATTACTTCAAATGAAGTAGGGCTCTAGAGATGTATGGGTTATGATTAAAAGTGGCAATTCTTATGAACCATATGAAAAGCACACTACATTAATATCATCCTACACCCTCTATTTTATTCCTTGTACCTTTATAACATTTTTTATTATTATTAAAAACGTATTACAGCTAGTTGAAATTGTTAGCACAAAGTGGAATTTTAAAACAAGGGTGGAAATCCCAATGCAATAGGAATAGGCTGGATATACAGTACTTTTAAAATGTATGTAGTGAATAATGCATCATAAAAGATTTAGTTTGTTGCCTTTTTTTTTTTTACAGTAAGCTCTCCATGCTTGTATATGACAGCTACTTGTAGAAGTCTGGACCTTGTACTGATAGACTGTCAAGATTTTGATGACAGAATAAAATTAAAGGAAAGAATTATAGAAAAAGATCAGTCTAGATCTTTCTATAATGTGAAGATCCTACACACCATTAGTAGTATCAATAGCTCCCATATGAATCCTTTGGATACAAATCAGCCAATTACTTAAAGCCACCTAATTTCTATCTACCACACGCTATGTAATAATATCTCTTTGCAAGTACAACCTTTTGTGAAGTAAGCTTTATAAAGGGGCTATCATACATCACACAAACAAGCCAGTCAAGCTCTGGAGATATAATTGTGTAAGTTACCCAAAATCAAGAAACAAATTAGAGGCAGAGGTGAGAACAGCATATAGGTATTCTGCTTCTAATGCTTTCGCTTGCGGTGGTCAGTAGAGGCAAGTCCATGGAGGCCCATGCTGCTCCAGGGATGGACTGATGAGTAGCCTCTACCTAAAAGAGATCTCAAAACTTCCACTAAAACCACAAGAGAGATAGTTTTCAGCTGTGATGAGTTCAGCGATTCCCTACTGATTTCAGCCTTTTATCAGACTTTCTGGAGTCAGGGTGGCCTGGGATGACAAGTGCTCACATGCCTATACAGAGAGTGGGGTTTCCTGCTCCCTACTCAGATGAAGGAGGTCTGAAGTAGCATCAGAATTTAAGGAGTATTTCCAAACCAAACTGAGATTTTGCCCAGGAATACTTTGCGCAGTGCTGTCTGTGCCACCCCCCCATGACAGCTTGAAACCATCTCTTACCTCTTGTCACACCCCACTTCTTTGTCCTCCCTTTCTGATTGTCAGTGCCTTCCTTCAACAGAGATTTTCTGTTGTCTCTAAGGAACTGTGCTTCATTCCAAATTTCACCTCCAAATGTTCTTTTTTTCTGCCCTCACATTCAACTTTGATCCTCGTTTGCATCACTATTGGAAAGTAGAAGTGCAGCATGTTGCAAAGATGCCTTTCACCTTGAATTCGGTGATTTTCTTTGGTGTCCTCAATTTACAGTTCAGACATGGGAGGGTCATGTCTGCCATCGGCCTTGAAGTTTGGTTCCTTCAGCATGACCCCGTCCTCAGAAGTACATCACTGGGGTTTAACTGCATTGATACAGATATATAGGTGTATTCCCCCCCCCACTACAAACATAGAGATCGAACACTGAAATAAATTATCCATGCCATTTCCCAGGCTGGCAGGGTTCATTCTCAGAGATACATGATCTAGCAGGAATCTCCTCTCTTCCATTTCCTGCATGTTTTAATATGTCTATCACACAGCAATGCAATCTAGATGTCTTCTTGAAGACCTCTGTATAGTAGTCCATACAACTTGGAGAACAATATTGCCTCCAGCATTTGTTGAAGGAGTTCCTAGCAGTGAAACTTCTTGTTCTGTTGTCTCATCTGCAGCCACACAAAAGACAAGGACAATTCCACTAATACACTACATGCTATTCTTGTAAAAACAACACTATGTAATGGAAAAAGTGAAATGCAAATAAGCTACAGCAAGGGTGAACTCAAAACCCATTACATAGGCTCTCTAGAGGGAGCAGCATTGGCAGTCTGCAGTTATGTAACATTTCTGGCTGCCCAGCAAAATAAAAAAGTGTTTATTTTATTTTATTTTTAAACAGATGCCTGAAAATCATTTTTCCAATCCCTTTTTCTACTGAAAATTGAGACTCTGTGGAGTCTCCAGAACTGTTGAAATTAAGACATCACTAAATCTAGAAAAGTAAAAAATTAAGAAACAGAGCAAAAGTATTTTTGTCCGATTTCCTTAAAGTTTTTGTTATCTTTATTAATACTCTTTTAAATGAACTAAATTTTTGAGAAAGACACTTCTGTCTAAAGCTGCTCTCTTCTTTTAGTTAGTATCACAGACCTACAAACACGTTTCAGGAGGAAAGATACAACCCTAAAACCTTCCTTAAAATCAGAAGAACGTCATTACCCTTGCCACAATGAAAACTAATGGTATCCTGGGCTGCATTAGGAGTGTTGCCGGCAGATTGAGAGGTGATCCTTCCCTTCTACTCAGCATCTGTGAGACAACTGCAGCTCTGGGCCCAGTTCTGTGCTCCCCAGTACAAGTGAGAGCTGCTGGAGGAAGTCCAATGAAGGGCCACTAAGGTGATGCAGGGACTGGAGCATCTCTCCTATAAGGAAAGGCTGGAGACAGCTACAACTGTTCAGCCTAGAGTGGAGAAGGCTTATGGAGATCTTACCAACGTGTATAAATACCTGGAGGGAGAGCGCAAAGACAACAGAGCCAGGCTCTTTTCAGCAGCGCCCAGTGACATAACCAGAAGCAATGGGCGAACTGCAACACAGGAGGCTCCTTTTGAACACCAGGAAACACTTTTTCATTGTGAGGGTGACCAAGCACTGGCACAGGTTGCCCACGGAGGTTGTGGAGTCTCTATCCTCAGAGATATTCAAAGGCCATCTGGGCAAGGACCAGAATAGGTTCTAGGTGGCTCTGCTGGAGCAAGGGCAAGATGACCTCCTGAGGCCCCTTCCAACCCCAAATATTCTATGATGCTGCAGTCATGATGTTTCTGTGTAACGGAAATCAAACTCACAAGTTCATAAAAGACGTTGATTTGAAGACATCTTTAGAAGAAGGACTGCGGGTCTGCACTAAATCAAGCTCAACAGCAAGTTCCTGAAAGACAGATAAGGCAAATCTCCAGAAAAAAAGCCCTCCCAAACAACTAGTGCACTAGTGGAAACAATCTTAGCGCCAAGCCTCTGAAATCCTAAATTCTGTCCCTGTTCTCTCACAAGCTGCTTATGGAAGCTTATTAAAATAATTTCAGCTTTCCAGTTTTCCACTGCAACCCTAACTCCTACGAGTTTTATGTGGACAAATTAAAGTGAGATGTTTAGACACTGAAATGAGGAGCAAGGAATGCAAAGACTTGTGAGAACAAGAAGTATCAGTCCAGGAAATAAACTGATCAAAGGAGCTGCATTCACTCACTTGTTAATACAAAAGCTCAGAAAAGGAAGCCTTTACAGATGGTTCCCTGTCATGCAAACTGATCCTCCACATGCAGCACTTTGCTCTGACCCTAATATACAAAGCTGAGCTTTCAATAGATGAACTCACTGCACACACAGCAGATCCAGCTGGCAAGAAGTGACTTGTATCAGCTTAGCAGGGGCTTAGTGACTTACCCAAACTGATGCAGGCTCTAGTTGAGACACGCAACATCACCTCTCCCTGTGACTTATTCCATTATCATCCATGGAGATGTTCAGAAAGTAAGGATTTGAGTGTGATGATGTGTGGCAGAACCTGGATGAGAATGATGAAAGATTCAGCCCAGAAAATCTGAGCCACAGGTCCATACTAATCACATCCCGTATACTATGCATTTCAAGAGATATGATTCTACTATGGATTTCAGAGGAGAACATAGAAGCATCTATGCCTGTTCTTTATCTTCCCAAATCTTGCTCCCTACAGCACACTGGTGGGAAACGCAGGCATACAAATGCTTTAGGAACATGCCTTTATGTTTCAGTGCCAAGGAAGTTTTTGCTTTCTTATCATTTCTGTTTTCACTACATAGAACGTAGTTCCTCTTTCTTGGGGTACGGGATGCAACTAGTCAGTCTCCAGGTGTGTCTGTAACACTGTTTCCGTAGACCATTATCATTGTTCAGGGTCAGCAATCACAAGGGTGTTAGAGAGGTTCACACTTTGCGTGCCACTTCAAAAAAAAAAACACAGCATAAGCCTATCTCAGGCACACATAAGATAATTCTGTCTCAGTGCTCATTTCTTGGTCAGCCACAGCAACAGAGCAGTGAGAGTCCTGAAAGTCACCCTGTCACGCCAAACTGAATTGTCTTTGGCACCACAGGGGTTTTGTAATAAATATGTGTGTGTGCCTAGAGAGCTTAAAATTCAGTATGCCCTGGGGAAAAATCCCTTTGCATCCCCGTAAGAAAGTTAACAGGGAGATTGGGAATACTTCAAGACTACCATTTAGAGAATAGGTGGAGCTCCGGAAGGATACAACCACCAAATAGATAATCAGGCTGGAGAAAAGTGACGGAGTCAACATCGCAATGTGCCAGTCAAACACCAGGGAAGAACCCATCGGCCCAAACAAACTGAAATCAACAAGAAAACACTCTCTAACTGCTGAAAATTTCGTGCACAAAGGAGGCATAGGAAATCTATTGAGAAGGCATCACAGCAGACTTATTAAATAGCGAGACAGACAATAAGGCCAATAAAACATAACAGAATGCTGATAAACTATCTCCAGTGGAAAAGGTATTAAATTAGCCAAAAGAAACCAGACTTCTGGTGGGAAGAACAGCTCAGCTCACTGCTAGAAAAAGACAGAAAAATGCAATTTACAGCTGAGATGGAACAGTCCAAACAAGAGAATAATCTGGCTGAAGCTCTAGGGAAGCCCAGACTCCGAGTTGTTCAGTCTGAACTGAAGAACAAAAGAGTAAAGAAAAAATTTCCCAATATACTGCTAAAAAGTCATACAGCATAAGATGAAATAACTAAGAGTAAATCCTGGGAAGAAACTAGAGGGTTGTAGCAAATATTTATGAAAAAGAAAAATCAAAGATGGGTTTCACAAAGTACATAATGAAGAATGACCCAGAAAAATATTATGCAGTTAATACACTGATATATATATATATATATATATATATATTCATTCCCTTGGTTCCTTTTTGACTGAGTTCATTATTCAGTGGACTGATCACTATCTAGGATAGCCCAGAACACAGCCACATGAGCTTCCCCAAAGATCTACCCCAGTCAGCAGCTTTCACCAACCTCCCAGGTCCCCAGCTCAGTGCTAGCATTTACCCCACCTCATTGCTTTCTTTTTAAACACACAAGGTTACTGAAGCTATGAAGAAAAACATGAAGTATTTCCTTATTAATAACATGATCACACTAAATCTTCCACTCCACAGAAAAAAGGGAAAAGATAACGATACTAGGGACAGCAAGTCCAGACCAAGACAGCCTGCTCCCATGCTCAAAATAGTAACTCAGCGAGAGATAAAAAAAAATCTCTGAACTAAGGGAAAAGAGATAAAACTTCATCTCTCTCTAATTTGAGCAGCTAGGCATCTTCTCAGTAGGAAAAGGGTCATGTTTGTATAATATCAACCTGACAGAGCTATGATCTCCAGATGCTATGTAATACAAATAAATACTGAGAAGCAGTAAGCCACTTGTGCATTAATCAGGCTGTAAATGCTGCCTGAATTCCACAAGAAACCTCTTCTGCCTGCCTCCTAATCTGAAATAGTTGACAAAGAAAGCCTCTGCTGGGATATTTTAAACACTACTTTCAAGGAGGCCATCTCTGCAGATGTTAAGATGACAAAATGTGTCAAAGGACCCTGGACAAGTAGACAAAAGGGAAGGGAAACATCGAGAGCTGTCAAATCCCTCACTTAAGCAAAAGGGTTTAAGTTGCCAAGATCAGAGTTTACTATGGCACAGCTTAGTCATTCCCTATAAAATACTCTCTTGAAACCACACGACTCCACTTGTGCCTAAACCAGGTTTTTCCTGAAAGGTCTAGTGAGGCCAGTAACCAAGAGCAGCAGACGTTATCTTGGCAAGGAGTTATTTCTTTGCCTTAAGTCTTCTAAGAAAGAAGTTTTGTTTTGTAATAAGGAGTATTCCCCAAGAACTTGGAGCACTTATAAGTCTAGCTTTACTCTTAAAGACCGCTCCTGCTGTGCCACTGAAATTGGTGGCAGCACTGGAACTGCGACATCCTTGGCCCCCACTGCTTCTGCAAATACATGTAAGATTAAGTTTTAGGGGCTTGTTTAGGAAGCTGTGCAGGCTGAAGTCTGAACAAAACCCACACAATGCAACGTAGGAAGAGTTACTAAAAGAACAGTAACTTTTAATATACTAGGTTGCAAGCACCACGCCTCTAGCCTACTTGAATACTGCAGTGTAAACTTCAGCTGGATTCTTCTTCTGCAGACTCCTTACCATCTATAAAGATCATAAAGCTCTGATCTATAAGGAAAGCAGGAGGCATTCCTAGGGAATAGCTGCTCTATATAAGGTAATTTTTCAGCTGCCTCAAAGCTGCTGAAGGATCCCAGCAGGAGCAACATTAAACCTTCACTATTAAGCCTCTCACCAACTGAAGGAAGCCAGACTGTGCTATTTCCGATCTTTTTTTCTCTTAATGTTTGGTCCATGCCAAGTATTGAGACAACCAGATCAGTTCTGTGCTTGCTCCAACTGCAATAAGCACCTATGAAGTTTACTCAACACAGTCCTTTCCATCATCTGTCTACTAAGGTTGTCATCTCCATTTCCAGGACAGTCTTTTGGTGTCGTATAGAACAAGTGACTTAAAACCCCAGGCTCTGTGCAACACATAAAACTGGGCTGTTGGTGATTCTGTGTCCACAAAGCAACTAAATAAACCACATTCCAGTGGCCACCTAACTGCACGCTTCTGGAGAAACTTTGACAAAATGTACTTACCAACTCATCATCATAGCTCTTCAGGGACTTGAATACTTGTCTGCTATGATCCAAACATTAGACAAAGACATTATTTCTCCACTTTGGTCTCCATGGGATCTAATTGTTTAAGACAACTCGCAGCATGCCCACCACATAAAGACCACCTGCAGTCCAGCACTAAGCACAGCAGTCCAGGAAACTTTTCATTAAAATCACTATTACTTCAGTACTTTTTTTTTAACTAAAGTCCTCACCCAGAAATCAAAAGATCCAAATCAAAAGTTCTCTTCTCAGCCTGCCCTTAACACCATAAAGTGCTTGCTTTTGGCAGGGGGCAGGCAGGTAGCTCCATCTAATTTTAAACACCTACCTGACCTTTTTAGTTAATGGTGCTAAGAGAAACATCTAAAACGGGTCAGAGGCTGTGCGGTAGGAATGACTGTTCCATTCCTTGAACATACTAATCAACATTATGATCCCAGGTAGCCATTTATGTTTCAGCTCTCTGGGTTCAGGCACAACGGCTGTCCAGCTTCATCATGCATCTCCGGCTCTGGCTGTGACAGAAGCCTTTACACCTTCTCCTGCGTAATGTTTTGTTCCAGAACAGGTAGGTTTTGGCAGCACCTATGATCTTCTATGTGTTATAGCTAGTCTGGTGAGGTCCAGGTGACAGCATGTCATTTATTTGAGACAGCATGCCAGCCTAAATCAGAGAGGAGATTGTAGATTCTGTTATTGCCCATCCCGCAACTTTTCTCCTACTCAGTCATTGCAACCTGTTCAAGGTGAAGGAAAAGATTATACTACTACTAAATGCACTCTGTAAAACTCTCTGAGATCTTAAGATGAAGCACCCAATATAAGCGTAGAGAAGCAATGTCATTATGACCCTTTCACGTATAAATTACAACCACTTCAGAAAAAGTTTCACATAATTTTATATATCTTTATATCTGTTCCTAATTGTAAATCCTCCTCTTCAACTAAGGTTGCCTTCAGTCTATAATCAACTGACCTTTCTGAGGTGTCCTTTTAAGTCAGAAGCCAGCGAGCTGAGGAAAAAAATGAAATACCTTAAACAGAAAGGAAAAAATGCAAAGGGAGGAAGAAAGCTGAGCTGTAGAAGATGATCACTTCCTGCCTCGTTAGCATTTGCACCCAAAACAGTTTTTCATGCTGGGGTGGGTTTTTTACCCCCCTGTATGTTGTCACTTGGTTGGCTTTTTTTTGCAAGTATTTGGGAATTGGAGACAGGCTTTGAAATTTCTGCTGAGTAAAAGGCAAGCATAACTTTCCTAATCATGCACCAGGGAGCTAGTTCAACAGAAACTGGCAGGGTCTGCAACAGTCTTTCAGCAAAGACCACTGAAAGAGTGACAATTTCTGAGGTCAGAAAACTAAAGCTGGACAAGATAAACCAATATAGTCCTGTAAAGTCCTTTCACAAATTGATTTTCTGATTATGTTATCATACTGTCTGCTGTTATCAATATCTTCCTACCTATAAGAACAGATCTTTCTATTCTTGAGAGGGGAAAATATTAGCTTAATTCCCAAGTGAGTCTAAGCCTGGATCTTCCTTTTCCCCAAATAAGAATTTTAATTAGATTTATAAGCACTTTCACATTCCCAAGTGAGAGAAGCAGTGTGCTTTAGCAAGGAATTAAATCCCAGCATGCTGATTGTAACGTAGGTTTAGGTTGTCTCTGTCAGGTTGGATTATTCCAGGTTACAGATTTTTCACTATTTATGCTGACCTGACACACAGCAGTTCTAGTGCAGACAGAAGCTGTAATTTAATCCCGAGACTGACTCTAAGAAGCCGTTCCCCAATAGAGAGATGTCTCTGAAGTAGATGTCAAGTGTGATGCAGCAGAGATGTCAAATTTCCAGTTCTAAATAAGCTAGTTGTGTTCAATTCATCACATAAGATAACTGTAATTGGTTAAAAACCAAATGCAAGAAAAAAAAAAAAAAAGGAAGGACACTAACATGCTGAATGTGTCCTTAACCACAAACTGCACTCAGGTTTTGCTTCTGGTTTGGCTTTTAATTCAACTGCTGCCAACTAACAAGCTCTTTCCAACCCAACCTGCCACCAGCTGGGCACCATCTTCTTGCCACAGACAAGTGCGTTCTTCCAAACAGATATCCAAATATCCAAAAAGATATTTAGTTGCCCAGCTCCCAGGATATGTCATCTTTTTATCTTCCGTCTGCAAAGAGGAGGCAAAAAAAACCCAACAGAAAACCCCCAACGTTCTCAGATGTAGATGGTACATCTGGGACTGCTGCCTGCCTGTAAACTGATTTCATGGCAGGGGAAAGGAGGCCGGGGGATTGGAGATGCATTTCATCTTACATACAGCAACATACAAGTGAAGAACAGGTGCATCAACATTTCATCTTTAAATGAAATCAGAACCACAACCCTCTTCATCGCAGCTCATAACAAACAGCAACTCCACTAAGACAGTTTTGTTTCATTTTCTGCTTCCACACGCTGTATCCAGCTGCAGTGTCCAATTAGTGGATACGGGGGGAAAAACTTCTCAGAATTCTGATAACAGGTACAGGGTGTAAAAGTTAGGAGAACGTATCCATTTCCAAGAGGAATCCTTACTGATTTGTATTTCATAGTATGCAAAATGTTGTTTCAGGAAAGCACCATTTCGAACCACACACACCAGTGATATGAGTTTAGCAGTTAGGATATCTTTCAGCAGTGAAGTCAGACAGACTATTGATGTCTTCCAGAGCCCAGAAGCCTGCATTGAGTTAAAACTCATGATTAATTGCCCTATGAGCAGTCATTGGGTTGAAGACTCCAAGCTACCTTTTCATGGGGGTAGGTTTACTGTATTTGCTCACACTGAGAAAATCTACAGTGCTTTCAGCTCTTAAGAGCTCCTATTTCCTCTTGTATTGCGAAGTGGTGGTACCCTCTGCCACAGATGCCAACAGCAGCTTCTTCTAAGGCTTTTAACTCTCCTCAGCACAAGTAATAACAACTGCAACTCTGATTTAAGAGACCACAAAAACAGAACAGCTGCAACATTTCAGCTTCGGGAGCTTTCCTTTGAATGAGCTGCATTCTTCATTTTATGCGAGTTCTCAAGTGACAAAAAAAAGGAGGAAGGAAAGAGACCAAGATAACAGAATGAGAAAACATATAGCAAAAAGGACTTCCAGAAACATTTTATAAGGGGCCTCAGATACTGGGATTGCTTATGTATGAGTTTTCTGGAATGCAACATCTTCTGGCAGAAACAACCTTTTCAGAGCTGGGGTTCCAGAAGCGTGGCCCATGGGTCTGTTTGCAGACCACAAAGCACTGCTGTACAGTCTATGCTAGAACTTTTTCACATAGCTATTTCTGCCAGAGACACAGAGCTGTAGCAACAAAAGGGTCTATGTTCACTGTGTCTGTAGCCAACGTGACCCACGGAAGCATCGTCCCACAAGAGCTCACACTGTGCCCCAGCCACACAGGATCCTGTATACTGCCCCAGCTACACCTAATACTCTGCTTGGCAGGGAGAAGCTGTTGCATTGACTTGTTCCAGGAGTATTTACATTGTCTGGAAAAGAGGGTGTTCCTGCTTCTGCAAGGGCAGAAAAAGAAAAGCAGTCCTTACCTGATATTTGGACAAGAAAGTAGATTGAGGAATTTTAATTCTCCCCCAAGAGAACTTTTATGATTTGCTCCTGTCTGATAAAACTTCTTTCCTGCCTTAGATGATACGTAGGACCTCTAAACCACTCAGTGGAGATCATGTTTCTTTTTTGTAAGAAAGAACAATTTACATACAGTGGAGTTGGACTCCACCATCCAACACTGGTACATATGGCTTTTAACGTGCTAACATTACCTCCTTGTTACCTTTGTGCCAATGCTCGTTACAGATGTGCCTCCACGCACAAAGCCTTTCATTCACTAGGTTTCCCAAAATAATATTATAAGCCTTGTTTAGGACACCTTCCCCACCTTGCTAGTACTGAATGCTTGGACTAGAATCATGATAAAAAACTCATGTCCAAGGAAAAATTGTGTTGAATGACAAGATCTCTTTGAGACACAACTGTCTGAAAAAATCAGAAACTTTTTCGTCCTTAACAAGTTGTATATATTGTGTAAAAACAGCTTATTTCAGAATTATCTTCAAGTTTAATTGCATAAAACTGGCCCTTGAACACAGGTACGCCAAACGCCACTGCACTTAATAAATGCAAAGCAAACTCCTCAAGCATCCAATTGCTTAGGATTTTCTTATCTTCCTAAATACCTGACTTGTAGGTTACCTCATTCATATCTGTTAATAACAATACAATTATTAACACAAGTGATTCTTTCAGCTGTGTGTCATTAATGTTATCCCCAGAAGCAGAAACCTTTTGAACTTATGACAAAGTTCCTGGAGCCTGCCAGAGACAGCAGTTCAAACTGATCGCACGCACTGCCTACTGAGAGTGGTCCAAACCGCACCTTGAACTCAGATCACCCGTACTTCCTATATTTTTATTGTGATACTACTTGCAATCATAAAGTAAAAAGAAACCTGGAACGCACTCAGTATTTATTGCATTTTACGTCACAAAAAACAAACACAACTGGAGGCAAAATGAAGCACTACTTGTACAGTCAACACAATCTAGTATCTGGCTACATAAACAGGAGATGAAATTCTAAAGAAAAAAAAAATCTATATTTAAGTTAAATAATCAACTGCGTGCCAGTTACTTTTTAATATAATGAGTTTTAATTATTAAGTAATAAGATGTCTGGAAAAAAAACAGATTCTGGGCCATCAGAACTTGGCTAATATACAAAAGGACAGGAGAATATAATTTTTATACTTCTAGTTTATAAATGTCACAAGACTTCTGCTTCCTGAACTCTGTCTCCTGCTTTGTTCCAACACGTATCCCAATGTATACCTGTGCATGCAGAGTCTGAACTCAGTCCTGTCAAGCTGTATTAGCCTATTAGATTTGTACTGTATTAGATGTGACACCTTGTCTTTGCAAGTTGAAGATACCACTATATATTGCTCCCCATAATTATACTGCTGTTTGATATCACTACAAAAGAAAATGAAAGCTATACCCTGTAGAATTAGTTGTGACATATTTCCATAATTATGCAGATATATACACTACACAGAGAAACAATTTGTGTTAATACAGCCTGGAAACAAATATTTTCTCAAGAATAAAGAACATAAATACGCTTGTGATATATCTATAGGCTATCCAGCAAACCAATATCTTTTAACAGAAGGATCTTCTAGTAAGAGGGACCCATATGAAGAAGCAATCCACAATTGCATACATTTCTTTTACATAGTCCTATAAAAGTTAAACCAGAAATAATATAATTTCCTTTTGTCCTATATCGTTTATAGTAATAAAGCCATACAAAAATCTAACTTTGCCACTATTTGCTATGATTGAACACTACAGGTAAGCTGTAATATCTGTACAAAAATTAACAGTTGTATGCTGTGCCTTGTTGATAAAGAATTAATTCCTTTTTTTGGTAAAATTCTTTGTATATAACGGAACACGAGCAAAATATTGGCAAAAATGTTTTCTCTTATGTTCTTTCCTTATGTGTAAAATGAAATAAGCTAAGCAAAATATAACTCCATTAGGAAAAAATCTTCAGGTGAAAAAGAAAAAAATCATATTAAAAACACAAGTATTTGAATTATATTCCTACTGCTTATGAAATACACTTTGGGCTCAAATACATTCCCACTTCATTGGGATGGGACTGTATCTTATTTTTCTACAACAGATCTTTATACCCATGAAAATAGGTGCTATAGTGCAACATTTAATAGAATATCATCGTCAGTTTGCTCTAATAGAATACAGCTCTATACAACCAAAGTCAACAGAATGTCTACTAATGGTTACAACAGGAGAATGACTAACCAGAGACAAATTACAGCAACCAGGCTTATACAAAGCAGAACTGCATGCTACTAGCCATCTCTTTGGAAAGAGCGAAGCCATTTGCAAGGTTCTACCCTGCCCCATGCAGGCAAGGCAGCAGAACATAGCTGAGGACAAGAGATGGCTGTCTCGCAATGATATCTTGCATTCTCCAAAATAAATTGCAATTCAGCTGCAAAAGTACAATCCAGTTATGTTCTACAGTCTTCCCTTATTACCATCATTTTCAAGAACATCTAAAGCTTGTGAGTTTTCTGTTTGACATCTGGCTAAAAGAATAATCAAGAGACCTTACAGTAGGCAGAAAAATGGGTCCCTCCAGCATTGCTCAGCCTCTGAAATGGGACACACACTGCTAGCTCCCACAATATGCCTTTTTTTGCACTGAACTTTATTTCTGGGCTTGTTGAAACAAAGATAAATAAGGAAGCCATTTTAAATGAATAAGAGGGATACTAGAAGCATCTTTTCACATTCTGGTATGAATATGGGGTTTTTACACCATTTCCCAGTAGTCAGTACATCATCATTTTTCAGTAGTTGTGACAAATTGGAATGAGTATCCCAAACAGCAGCACCCACCCCAGCACTACAGACTACATTTAATGTTAAAAATACAAATAATATACCTTTTCCTTTCAGGGATCTGAATGACAAAAATAAAAAAAAAATGCATACAAGGGAAAAATTTTCTTTTGTCTAGCCTCTGGTCTCACAATTGTACTGCTCTGCACTGTATATGTGCAATAATACACAGCATAAAAGAAATAGGACTAACTAAAAAAATAGAAACTATAAAAACCTGCAGTAACTACAGTATGTTTTGTTTGTCTGTCTTATGAATTAAATTGCCCAAGGAAGACCCAAAGGGTAAAACGACTGTTCTAAGTGAATTCAGGGTGCCCAGAATATCTTGCAGGGAAGATGCTCAATGACAGCTGTGGTTTTGAGCTGTGGTTTCAAGAGTGGCTCAGTACACTGACTAAAGATGTGACTGCCCTGCGTCGTGATCCTGCCCGATATCAGCCTAAAGCTATCATCAACCACCTGCCGGGCAGTTTATGTGAGATGAGTTGGTAATATCTGCTCCCTACACCAGAGACTGAGCAAGCACAATAGAAACTTGTGTAGTAATGTTTTTCTCATTTGGCAGCTGACATGGGTTTTATTTATCTAGCAAAAGTAAACTCTGCTAGAGCTGATGCCCGGAGCTGATTCTTCCATCACAGGATATGAGCAACATCCACAGTTAAAGTAGTGGTTATTCTTGTGTGTTAGAAATAAATGAAGTCTCCTGAGACTAAACTTTATATATGTATATATCCCCAGCAATTTGTTTTTCCTGAGCTGACTGTTCGTCCCATCTTGCCTGTCTCCTTTCTTTTCCTTCACATCCTTTTCAGCATTACCTTATCCTGTCTTTCCTCTGGTGTTTGGTTTAGCTCAGCCTTTCCAGACAGAGCCCATCCCTCTCACAGCTCCGCCCGGCATGATAGAACCACAGAACCCCCTCACCGCTTGCCGCCACTACTTTTCTCCCTCTCCTCATGGGTTATGTTTCCTCTTCAACCTTGCATCCACCTGCAGTGATTCATCCCTCAGACCTGCAGAAATTCGTCTCTCAAAGCACAGCCCTTGGTTTATCCTTGGACGCCTCCATCTTAAATACAGCCACAAATAACCCCACGCTCTGAATCCCGACCTTGGTTAAGAATCACAATTAAAAACCCAGTGGCTTTCTTAAATTTGTTACGATGTCCAGCAATAACATAAAGCACAACACTGAACTAGTTTCTTCCTTTCAGCAAAGGCACAAGTGGGGCAAGGATTTCTTCACTCGAGGAGAGGGGGGAAGTATATTTGCAGCCTAGGTCACGTAACATCTGTCCTCTTTATGAAGTTCTTCCGGCTTTTCACTCTGACAAATCTGAAGGTTCTGACAAATTGAGCAAAAACAAAAACCCCACAAAAACTCTGAAAAACTTCTCTGGTGCAATAAAAATGGGTAATGTTAATGGACTGTGCTTCTTTTTACAACCCTATTGATTTTGCAACAATTAAATCTTAAAATTTTATAGACTTTGATATTTATAGTGTATTTATTTGGAACCACCATTCACCGTGAAAAGCATCATTACAAAATCTACAGCTGCTTGCTAAGTAGAAGGCACTCACTTGTATATGCTTCTTCCACGCAAATAGCAAGCCTAGTATTTTTATCCTTCAGTCCCCTGGCTCACCATATGACTTTGTGATCAGTTTTTGACTGCAGATTTTACTCCAGACTGAACTGTATCACTGCAATCAGGTTAACTTTTTCAGCCAGAGAGCTAGTGATACTAACTGCTATTGCCAGCAGTTACAGGCAAAGAAGTAGAATTGAACAAAGCAAATAATTAATTCTGTCAATTTTTGTTTTGCATTTGTGAATCATCTGCAAATTTAACATTTCACACATTCTTAATTACTAAAATTATTTCAGCAAATAGTTATTAATAAGAAACTGACTTATGCATTAGGAAAATTTCCTCTCTAAGTCAGATAGGTCTTCCACAAAAGCTAGTCCACTGTGAAATCAATGACAAAACTCTCATTAACTTTGTGGCATTAAGATTCGTTACTGCATACTTTGTCTATTCCCTGATTCCCTGTAATTAACTTCCACTGAAACTTCCCTCACGCAAGTCCTGCTTTATTGACTGTGCTCTCCGACTAATGTAAATAACCAAACATGGTTCAACTTGCAAATTTTAAAATCAGATATATATGCAATTCGAAATGTTTTCAGCAAATACCTCAAAACCAAAGATTAATATTTGTCTTCCTTGAAGCTTATCATCTCTCCAGGGTATTCCCATTAGTTAAATCTGAGCACTTGAATAGTCACACGATGAACATAAAAGTTCATTGTATCAGTGAGGAGTGGGATTCTGCTGGCCAGCCTATGAAAAGATTACACAGATATTCATCTAAAGCTGTGCTGATTTGTTGCAGCAGGCAGTAATAACCACACAGGATAGATGAAAGGATTATATCTGGTCTTCAGGGAATGGGTAATGGGGATCTATAGTAGAGGAAACCTACAAGAAAATCTTTGAAACTCGCAAGCTCAGGGGAGAGAATTAGGTCAAAAAACTCAAATAATGCCAAATCCTGGAGATGAAGGGGAAATTCTGAGTTCACTATGGGTGTGCTTCTGCTCATCTAGCACCAATTGTTTAAATTTTAGGTATCAGACCTAATTCAGACATCTCTGTGAAGCCAGTGGACTAGAAGTCTGCAGAATACAATTAGTTTTATTACAAAAAGGTATCAAAAAAACCCAAAACAAACAAAAAAAAACACATAAGAAACTTCCAGGGAGCAGTAAGAGGACATCTGCTCCCTAAGGAAAGGTGAGGCAGCAGCAGCAGGCAGTCCCCATAGGGACCAACAGGGTAGAGTGCTGCCGGCCAGGGCCCATCCACCACACCGAGGTGGGGAGTGGGGCAGAACCTGAGGTGGTGGCCAGGTCCAGCCAAGAGCCCAAGTCATAAAGCAGTACTGTGGTGGTAATGCAGGTCCAAGGCCAAGCCATGAAGCCAGTCCATAGGTTGAGGTCTGCATCAAGGGGATCCATGGCCAGGCCGGGCATTGCTGTGGCTGTGCTAGAGACCAGCACTCCTCCAGTGTAGCTCAGGGCAGGGGCTAAAAATTCTAATGGGTGTAAATCCCAGATAAGGCTGGTCATTAAGGCCTATTAGTGCCCTCGGGAATCTGACACAAATCCAGCTTTCCTCATATTCACAAAGACAGCAAAGCACCTGCATTTTAGCCAGAAATCCAGTGCAACTCACAAAAATGCTTAAGTAGGTTAAACACTTGACTCTTACCGATTTCAATGCACCTTTAAGCAAACCGAGTACCAACGTTAAAAATAATCTCAACATTTCAAAGCAGTCTAATACTTACCTATTTTGCTTGATGAAGGGTTTTGACAGAACTGTTCCACATTTCCCCTTGCATTTCTGGCTACTCATCTTTAGCTATGCATTAAATCAGCCTGGAGGCTTGACTCCTTTTCTATCTATTCCAACTTTGAGGTAGTGTGGGGAAATTAGCTCAGATGATAGTCAAGTTGTTCTATAATATTTAACTGGAACAAGACTTTATTGATCATAAACCCTTCCTGAGCAATGACTCTCAACTGAATTCCACAAGAAAAAATAATCACAGTTCTTTCTTGTAATTGTAATTTTCTATTTTTCTGACCTGACATGAATTTGCTGTTCTAAATCTTTCCGTATAGCTGAGAAATTGGTCCCATTCTTGAGCTCCAAAAGCAAAGGCTCAGTTATTTTTTTTTTCCCCCCTTTCAGGAGAGACCACTAATTTTCCTAACCAAAACATGTCTGCATAATAATCTTCCAAATCTGACAGCCAAAATTTTACTGCACACTTTATGATTGGCCAAGTTCTGGTGTCATTTTCTCTTTCTCAAATTCCCAGAAATGCGGCTGGGTTTTCATGTATAAACAGGAGAAAAAATTGCTGCAAGCAGCACAGTCAAAACCAGTAAGATTACATTCAACCAGTGGTGAAATGTGAAGTTTATTATCAGGCAAAGATACCTATACTAACGCTATTTTATTATTTGCTTCCCACCAGTACCAGCAATAGGCTGTTTACTTTTGAAACAGAAGTCATCCCACCCTCATATCTCAAGGAGGCATTCCAATTCAGTTAATTACATAGTTTGATTGTTTAATCCATTCTAGTTCTGCATAATGTCCTCTTGTAGGTATGGTTTAAAACAATAAGCTTATGTGTTTTATTATTATAATCACTCCTAAACATATCAGGACAAGGAAGCTAGAGTCTCAAGAGTACTTTTAAGACTAGGAACTTGAAGTTCCTTCCACCAGTGTAAATTAGGTTAAAAAAAGAGCGCTGTCAAGCCACTTTAAATACTCTGCTCTAATCTGAGGTATTATTTTAATGGTAACTCAACTAAAATCTTGTTTAAATATGACACTAATTAACTAAAGCAATTCAGTGAAGAATACCTATAAATTATTAAAGTGACTGGTTTTTAAAGGAATTTCTATACTTTTGATTCAGTGAATCAATAGTAATACTCAATGGAATACAAGAGAAGGCACAGAGTGTAGAGGAGTTATTTGTCTTCACAACTTTTCCATTTAGCTTTCATCACAAACGCCTCCAACTCTACTGACCTTTGCACTACGAAGTCACCTGCAATTGCCAGGGTCTTCTCTGAGGTTTGTGTAGGCTCAGGAGAGCACAGTGTGGCAGCAGGTACTGCAGGGGCACGTAACAGATCTTACAGACTGATCTAGTTCTATTTCAAGCTCAGTTTTTAACCGGGGTGAAGAAAGATCCATGAGTTTACTCCTGTATTTTGAAGACCTGGTACAAATTCTACAACTTCCCATTCGCACGGTTTCGCCTAAGGGCCTGATTTTGTAACTGTTAATGGCTCAGCACCAGACTCCAAAGAAAAAAAGTAGCGAAGTCCAGATGTTTTTCTTTCAAAACACACTGATATTTTCAAAACCAGCAAATGTTTCACCATCAAGCTATAAACCATACATACAGCCCATACTACACAAATGGAATTTAACTAACGATAAAAGCAATTTTCACATAGTCTTTCGTCTATAAAACCCAATAAGCTTTCAGAGACTGTAACAAGAACTAGAGGAAAGGTTAACATGAAGTTACAGTGTTAGGCCTGGTCATGACTCATATCCTCAGCAGAATCTAATGCTGACACCATCACCACCAAATCAGTATAGTCAAAATTGAGATCTGAAGTACCTTTGTCAGTGTTATCTAAAGAGATACCAGCAATATCAAGAGTGAAATGAAAAAAAAAGTTTGTCAATTGTTACTTTTGGCACTTGGGCTGGGGAACAGTCGAAAGCCAAGAGCTGGTGAACAAAGTGACTCCTGCAAAACACATTATATTGAATTACAGCCTCAGTAATAATTTCTCTTAATCTTTTTGAGTCTTCCTTTTGGATTTAATTTCTTACAAGTGTTTAGCCTACACTTTCTTTTCTTCTAAATATTTCAGATATGTTGGGTGGAAGAGCCGTAGGTAAAATGAACTTTTCTAAGTAATTGTTTCCTTCAGATACCTGGCACATCTCTGGGATCCTTCTTTTCTATCCAAACTTTGTGCGCTCAAGACTAGAAGGAATGTCACTAGTCCATTGAGAGGAACAAACAGCTCAGGCTGAGTCACAGGAAGAGTGTGCCAACCAAGCCCTAGAGACCCAATCTCAGACATTTTGAGGTTTTTTCTCAGATCTCAAAGCCTAATTCCACAGTGTCAGTAAACCCAGGAAAGCAAGTGTGCTGTTACC
Organism: Steatornis caripensis; assembly: GCA_013398225.1. NCBI lineage: Eukaryota > Metazoa > Chordata > Aves > Caprimulgiformes > Steatornithidae > Steatornis > Steatornis caripensis. Next base: position 31,678 of record VZSC01003152.1, on the reverse strand, counting down.
ACATACCTTGCAGCAGAGCACGAGCAGCAACAGGAGCTGAAAACTGCAGAGACAGTTCTTCTTGAGAGTGAAGGGCTGGGCAAGGAGGATTGATGTCCTGAACTCAGTTCACAGTCTTGCTACAGGCTTCTCTGCCAAGGGTGAGAGAAGTCCGTAAATGCTGTGGCCCAGTTCCCCAGCTACACAACAGGGTCAATTCTTCCTTTCTCCCACACACGTTCTGTCTCCCACAAAGTTAGCACCCCAGCAGCACTGTTCCTGCTATGAAAGCTCCTCTGCATGAGCCTGCCTGAATGGGGTCCCCAGGGACCTACACACGTGGATGGAGAAGCCATCATCAGAAAAGAGTGGGTGAAGAGTGGAAACACACACGCCATGAGATGGCACACAAAAGTCTCCCAAGAACTGGTAAACTGAGGACACCAAGAGGCTGGTGAGTGTGTCCATCAACCAGCAGGGGCATAACAGACTATGCCAAGAGATGAAACGGGCTGCTACGTGCAGACAAACTACAGGTATAACACGCACTTGCTGACACAAGGGACCCTGAAGGAGTTTCTGAACGCCTGTCTGGAAACCATGGTTGTAGCAGGATGACCATCCAACTTCTAAGTGTATCGGAGGGTTGGCCTCTCACTGTTGCTCCAGCTGTGTGTAGATGTGTAAATTGTGCAAAACAGGAAGTGAATGAATAGTGCAAATAGTTTTCTGCTATTAACAGCTCAAGTCTATTAGTAGAAAGAACATTATAACAGGTGTTCTAACAAATCTAATTGTGCTCTGTGTCCCTCCAGACTCAATCTCCTTTCAGGGAAATTTCCAACACTTAACCAGGTGTATTTGAAGTGTGTAACACAATACGATCATAATCCTTGTAAGATCTCAAGATGCTACTTCTAGAGTCATTATATTATTATTACTGACAGTGGCAAGAAATGGTTGCAGTTCAGGACAAAAAAAGGTGTCTCCACTTTACTATCTTGATTTATATCAACGGAGTATTGGCTCTAATCTGCTTCCCTTGTAAACAAGCATTTGTTCTGAGCTTTTATAAAATGGTAGTGAAATGCAATATGCTAGTATCATGATGCAGACAAACAGGAGAACAAAACTGGATTGCACAAGCATTTTCAGATTGATGAATCATGCAATTTGCAAAGTTATTGCTCCTTTACCACAGAGCATGAGCCACTATACTTACAATAAAGACATTCCTTCTTTAGTTAAAAAAAAAATAAATTAAATGAAGTCAAGATATTTTGGGGTTTATAAGTTTACTGCACTGATGTCAGGTACTGGAACCAATAAATCATAAAATAAAAGTCGTGTAAAGGAGAAGGCATTCATTTTGATGAACCAATCTTTATAAGGTAGGTCTATCAGAAAGCAGTCTGTATGCGTCCTTGGACTGTCCTGAGGTATCAAGGCAAGATAAGCAAGGAAAGTGAGATTAGCAGAAAGAGCAGCTGGAATTTTGGAGGTAGAAACCTTGTTTATCTACAGAATTGCATGCTGATTTACCCAGTTCACATGTACGAAATCAGAAAATAACAAAGCTTCACATAAGACACTTCAGGTACGTTCACATGTTAAAAGCAGTTTTTAGTCAGCTGTAACTGACATGTATTTCTCTCAGACAAAGAAAACCTTTTTGCTTTTGTAAGCCAGCAAAAAGCTAATGTTTTAGATAGAAGTTCCTGAAGCAACGTGATACTCAAACGTACATTCAAGGTTCTCATGGTCCACGACAGAATTGTTCAATAGTAGTAAAAATTGTAGAAACCAAAAGAGAAGCTATATCTTAAAAATAAAAAAAAAAAAGATGGGTTCTGCAGCCCAATTCTAGTTTTTTTGGCTGTGTGAGATCCCACCACCACTCTCTCCCAAACTAACGCCATTCACAAAGCATAGCAAGACATTCAGTTCTGAACCCACCTTCAGTTTTTGGTCCTTTGCCGATACTTTTGTATTTAGGTCAAAGGATTATGCTAATGCAAAATCATGGCAGAGATTAAATACAGAGGGGAATTTTAACATGTAGCAATGCAACTCATCGTGTTCTCTGCCTTAGTGACAGAATGAACAGCTAATATCTGTGCTGAAAAATGCCTACAGTGTCACTCATCTACAGCAGGAGTTGAAATTTCCTGATTTCTTTACACTTACAGCCATATATACTATCAGGCTGCCTTCTTACGTGTAATGCTTATATGGGTTTGATTATAATTACAGATGATAGCGTCCAACTTAAGTAATGTTTTTCAGCAGTGGATTTCAAAGCATATCAGAAAGGCAGCCAGCATTTGTATTCTCTTTTTATATGTGGGAAACAGATTCAGAATAGGAAAGTGACTTATCCCAGCTTTCTTCACTACACCAGCAGAGCCCAAAATAATACATGGTCCATAAAGCAAAGTTTTATCATAGCAGCTAATCTGTTTTCAACGGTTGCTAAAAATCACAGAGGAAACACTTGGATATTGGGAACAGTTAAATATTTGCTCTGCTCTGACAGTGAGAAAAGGATTTTCATGTCTCTCTACTGAACTGATGTAAGAGACTTCCTAGCTAAGGGCAACAGCATCTTTTAACCCAGACAGACTATATGACAGGGGTCTCCACGCTGCTCCCTCTAAAAGAAAATTGGAAGACAAAACGGGAAGTTTCAGCAGTGCAGAGACAGATAAGCTTAGAAAAAACAGGCAGATGAAACAAAAGAGGAAACAGTGTGACTGGCAACACCAAAGGACTATACAGAACATAAGACAGCTTGAGAAATCTATTCAGCCATGAGACGGTCCCATGAGGCACATTTTCCTGACAAGCGGGGTCAAAAGGAGACCACCGATCTCAAACTCTCCACCAGGGAGCTTCTCTCAGCCCTAGGGCTGGCCACTCTCTGGTGGGACTTGCCAAGACAATGGTTTGGGGCCTGAGCCTATAACATACAATAATACCAGAGCAAATCACTAGAAAACCAATTCCACCCATTATCTTTTATATAACTGCCTGGATTCTTAAAACACACTTTAAAAAAATAGTAAAAGCACAGACAGGTCAATGATAGGGCCACCAAGCATGTCCACACTCAGGCAATGAGTCCAGAGAGACCATTCAGGAATCAGCTCCTGGCTGAAAGAGCCAGCAACCCAGATTTAGGGGTCAGCTGCCCACAAGGCAGCGGGGCCACCAAGACCTGGTCCACCAACACTGGTGGATTACACAAAATTATGCACACCCAGCCTCATGAAAGCAAAAAACCCAAGGCTAGTCTGAAAAAAAAAAAAACAAACCACAAACCAACAAATATCTCACATTAAATACTTGAAGAGAGAAACAGCTAGCTAGAGTGAATTACACAAGTGGGAGGAGACATCTATTGCACATGGTACCATGCATGGGACAATTAGGAGTAGGGTCTCTCAAAATGCCATTGGCACAGCCCACCCTCCCAGAGATTCAGGTACCAGAGCATGCCAGAGGAGCAGTGGGCTGAGCACAGTAGCCCTGATCTGAAATCTGATGACACCAATGGAAGCGTTTCCTCTGGCATCAGCAGATTTTGGGTTGCACACAATATCAACAGCAGCTTTGAATTGGAACAAGCTTTCATCATTATACCGATCTTCCTCAAGCTCCTCCTTTTCCAATTTAATTTAACACAGAATGATGACCTTCTTTGCAAATTAAACAGCTGTGGAACAAGTTAGCCAGATCTACTTACAGTGTGGAAAATTAAGAATGTAAGTTAGGTTTTTGCAATATCAGTGAGAAAGCTCTGAAAGTCACCAAATTAAATTAAGGTTAAAATTCACCCAGTGAGCTAGCTCACCAGTTTGTTCAGTGTGTTCACACCTCCCAGCACAATGATCACTAAGCATAGCGGCAGTACAGAGCACAGGACAGCAGCGTCCCGCAAACATACAGAAGGTTGTTCCAATTGATGCCACATACACACAGTAGCCATCACCATAGGCCTAAACTAATTTACCTTAAGAGAACACAGAAAAAGTCAGTTTAATAAAAAGATAGAGAGGGGATGGGAAACATAGGAGATGGCTAAGAGTGAAAGGAACACTTTGTTTCACAGAGGAGTTGCATGGAAAATTAGTATGCCACATATTTGGTGAAATACAAATATGTGAACAATACCAACAATGTTTTTTATCTCTTTTTTTTTTTTCTAGATAGCTTCCTCCAGCAGACCTTTCTAATGTCTTTACTTCATTTATTAACACAGTTTTAGAAAACTCAACACATCAGTAATCAAAATAAACAAGCTGAACCCCCACTGGAAATCTCAAAGCACACAGCATAGCAAAAGGACCTGCAAGACGAAAGGATGGGAGATGCTGGACTGTGGCCAGCCCGGAAGGGTTCCCCTCCATCCCTCCAAAAGTTTGTTTCCTAACATAGTCCCATACGTAAGTTCTCTACACCTTAAGATAGGTACACACAAGAAATACAATGTGGATTTTGTTGTTGTTTCTTATAGTTTCATTTCTTCTTGGCCAACAGCAGGAAGATGACATAAGGCAGTAGAGTGAAAAAAAGAGGCAGAGACATTCAGGAGTGAAAGCAGAAGAATGCGAGGCAATGAAATGTCAGGGATGGAGTAGAAATGAGAGGTCTGGATAGATAAAGCAAAGAATTACTGAGCAAGAAAACTGTATCTGGGAAGACAAATGTGATAAGAGGGAGTGAGTAAGGACTCTACCAGGTGAGAAAAGAGACAGGACGTGAAAAAAAGTACATTATCACTTAAAAGTTGGCATAGCATACACGCAGAGCAGGGTTGAGTTAAGGATTCACTATCAATGTTCATTCTGTCATTGCCTAACTTTTTTTGACAAGGGCTTAACTTCACAACCTTAATTAACGTCCTTTTAATGTTATTTTTGTGGGCTTGTAACACCCTATCTGAGAGGCTGAGATGTTCCCATCACAATTGCAGTTTTCAGATTTCAATGCTTCTGGAGCAACCAGAGCATAAAAGTGTGTCAAAACAATCCGTTTCACACCCAGCTCTCTCAGAGCTAAAATTATTTTCTTTGAAGTCCTTTGAAAAAATTCACTTCTGAGACAAGAATAAGCACGAAAAATTGCACATCAAGAAGTAATTTGAGGGGATGTTATAAACCATCTACAAAGATAAATTAGAATGAAAGAGTCATCATGTCTGTGCTATCTAAATTGTGGAGTACCCCCATAAATACCATGCGTTCGCCAGTAATCCTCAGGGAAGCCATATCCAACAACAGATTTCACTTAAGATTTAAAAAGAACATGCACAGTGTAATCATTGATTTGGAAGTTTTTGGACTTAGGAATTGCACTACAGCCCTGTTTATGGATGAAATCCAAACATGGGACATCTTACTTATCATCAGAGATCCCGTGTGCTCAGTATGCTTAGATACATTCATGGATATATCTCTGTAGATCCCTCTGAAGGATGTGGTGGCTGAAAAACTACGGCAAACAATCTGGGTGCTAAACAACTTTAAGAACTGCCTCCAGTGGAAACAATTAAAACTTGCAAAAACATGCAAAGACCTCAAGTAGGCCACGTCATTAGGAGCAAATACCCTATCTGTATTTCATATTTATTTATTTCAATTGAAATATAAGTTTGACAATATAGACGAGAATTTCCAAAGTCAACTTAGTCTTATACATTAGCCTTTGAGATCTTTTCTTGATATCACATGTGATCTATTTTGCTTGATCTTCAGCATCCTAAGCATACATATTATTCACAATGCCAGCTGCAATAAGCTTTGAGGGACAAATCTCCTCACCTAGAAGATGGAGATCACAGATCTCAAATGACAGAGCAGATGACAAATGTTTGGAACACACGAGAGCACTGAGCAACGCATGATCAGCAATCTCGGCACAAACACCATCTGATATCCTTTGCGGTCCTTCTTGTGAGCTCCCTGCTTTGATCAACGGCCAGGACTAGTTCCCTAGTTACAGCCATTAGGCGACACTGTACACATTGGTCTAAGGAAACTGATGGAGGAAGAAGGGTAGCAGTACGTTAGTTTAGACTGCGATAACCTAAAATCTATACCCCCTCTGTTTTAATTACTCTAAATCCTACCTTCATTTACTGTTAATGTTCAATTAATAAGTGGATTCTAATGATTTCAATACCATAATCCTCATTCATTATCCTGGAAGAAAGTTGCACTTTCCAGCTTTTTTTTTTTTTTTAAAGTAAATATTTATCTTTATTTAAATGTTTAGTTGAATAAAGACCTTCTTGTTTTAGTCCATACAAACTAAGACACTCGGTGCCACCAGGAATAGTCATTTAGTGGACAATCATCATCAGTTACTTACGTGAGGTAAGGGGTTTTCTTTGTTACTTTTAATAAATTTCTGCATTGTAGGCATCTCAGATTATTGCTAGAGGTCTGTGCCACATCTGCTGTTCATGAGACACAAGACAAGTTAGCACTTTTAAAAGTGCTTTTCTGTCATGCTTTTAATTTCATTTTTGCAAGCTTGGATAATTTTTAAATTGCTTCGTTTGAGCATTTTCTAAGTTTTGAGCAGCCAAAAGAGGAGACGGAAAACAACCCCATTCATTTCCCATGCTATTAAAAGGAGCTTGGCAGGTTGAGTTCTTGGCTGGAACAACTGATATTAAAGAAACATATGTAACTTAATGAGATTATCACCAGTATTGTACCACACCCAAACAGGTGAAATTCTCTGTGCCTTTATCACTTTCAATTTTCTTCAGATCCTATATTATCCTGGAAAAGATTCACGGCTCAGACTGATACATTGCTGCCTCTGCAAAAATCAAGATTCAGCCGAACAGCAGCATCAGTAAATGTTATAATATCTTATTCAATTCATTGTTCCAGACGTGACTTTCAGAGCCCAGCAGGACTACTTATAAGACAATGTTATTGAAAAAGCCATTTTTATCTTTCTCCATATTATTTGTATTTATTAGAAAAAGGAAAATAAGTACAAAACCCACTAGTGTCATATTGAAGAGTAATAAATCAAATCCCCAAATACAGGAAATGAAAATACTCTGATCCTCCTAATATTAATGCCTCTGAGTACACATATGGAATAAATTTAGCTGCATATTTAAACAACCCAACTGATAATTAAAGCTACCATATATGCAGGGTAGGGGAAGTAAGAAAGTCATGTCGAAATGAAAACAGAGTACCTTGGGTTTTCATTTCCTGGTTCTTTTTCTGGATTTCTATTTGTGGGCTTGAAGTTTCTTTAGTATACATTTTAGTTTTAACATCTGTGCATAATGATAGATAGCTAAAGCATATACTTACATATGTATGTATATTTATGTATTTTGTATTTATACATCTCTAAAGCAAAGCATATACAGAGTACTATTAATGCTGCTCCTTTCCCAGAAAAAGGTACAAGTTCCAAGAGTCTGGACATATCTCAAGGATGACATATTTCGGTCTCTTAGGTGAAAGGAGGCAAGGAGATAGCCAGCTGGCTCATGTGAAGTTAAATCTTCCATGCCAGCTGGACAAGAAGTAGTATGGCTGTTAGCTTTGGAGACTGCTGCCTGCCTACTAACTAGAGGGAGGACCAGAAGAGTTAAGAAGCAAAATCTACATGCAATTTTCCATTCCATATGGAGTTGTCATTATCCTTCTGAGTATAATTAGGTTTGCCAGATTTACGGTGTTGTATGTGGCATTATACTGAATCAGACTGCTCAGCTGCTTGCCACTCACACAGCATTTCTATGTCAGGCCTCGTTACCCTCCTGGCAGTGAGCGATGAGGGGAAGAAGGCACATCAGAGCTTTCGGTCCTGGAGGGAAGCTGACAAAACTCTTTAAAAAAAGGAACAAGGCACTCAACAGAAGTGAAACATGGACATGCTTCTAACCTTTCTGCTTCCTAAAACCCAGGTAACTTGTTATGGTCTTTCAGTACAGGCACTGCCAGTGTATCCGCTACAAGATATGACTTACTGCAAAAAAAACTTTTAAAAACCCACTTTCCATGCCACTCAGCTGTTAAGCCTGAAGGAAAAAAAGAAATATATTTCTTTTTTTTCTTTCACTGACTTCATATAAGCATTACCACATTTTTGTAATGTTGCCAAATACACCTCAACATGCCACTTGCTTTGAAACCTCTGAGGTTCAGACAGGCCATGGCTGAACTCAAATTGTAAGGTGTCATGGACTGTTAAATTGATGATGTATGTTTAAGTTTTATAGACAAAGAAACTAAAGGGCAGAGTCTTACCTGCAGTTATCCAGATCTGTGGCAGAGATGAGAACACAGCACACATGCCTTGACCTCAATCTTGCGTGTAAGCCAAAGGCAGCATCTCTTGATTTAACCTGTAAATTTAGTGAAGAGACAGTTGCTAGAGTTATGGTATTGCCTGTTAACCAAGATCACTAAAACACTAGGTCATTTGGAACAGCCCTTTCCACAGTTATGTAGGAAGCACTAAGTATAACCTCCTAGAAAGAAGTCAACTTGTTCAAATAAAGTCATCTTAATTCTAGATCCTCATTCCAGATGTAAACAGACGCTCCCCCAAATGCCAGAAAGTCTACCTGATCATTATTATGTACTCTACCTCCATCTGAGGCCAGAAACACAAAAGAAAAAAAAACCACCAACCAAAGCAGATTTTAAACTATTCCATATCTACCCAGCAGTTACATAGGGATCTGTCTCGCCCAAGATTTCAGCAATGCTTCTCATCCACAAAGATTGAAGCATCTGTCTAAATCACATCAAGCCACTTACTATCATGGAAATAATAAGTTGTATTGATGGCAACAGAACAATATCAAAAGCAACATAACTGAGATAAATGCAATGAAATTGATAAATTAATGACATGAGCATGGGCATTCCAGAGTCCGCAACCTATGGTCCTGATCCTTGGTCAAACATTGCATCTCTTCCCACATGTCCGTTGGGGCTTGCTTTCCTTTCAGCAGGGAAAGAAAAGGCAACCTTAGGTCCCATCATACAAAGTCTTGGCATAACAAGAATTTCTACTAAAGACTCAGAGTTCACTGGAAATACCTGGTCACACAGGTTGCACTGACCATGAACCGTAAGTACAGACATAGAAAAGACATGTAATCCTATGACACGTGGTATAAGAAGTCAGAGCACTGTGTATTACCTCTGTAAGATCTTATCTAGAATTAAGCTTACAAATTCCAGTTACCTGTTTTCATGGTGAATTAATACTACCACAGGTCAGAGGAGGGCTAAAATGATCAGAGGAATGAAGGCTTTTATATGAGACACACAAAATTCAGGAAAACAAAAAGAAAAATAGCAGGTAGAAGTCATGTTTGGACCACTGTATTTAAGTAAACCATGGTACGAACACTGGAGAGATAAAAGAGCTGTTGAAGTGCAGTGCAGACTGAAGAGCCAATAGATGTAACCATGCAATAAACAACCATAGACCAGATCCTCCATAAGCCAAGTACATTTCTAGAACATGCTGCTCATACAGGCAAGAGGAGCAAAAACATCCTAACCAATTTTGATGGAGCTGATACATTTATAAATAGGGTGATGTGACAATATGCTTAGCACAGCAGCTTGGATTTGATGGTCTATGAAATCCTTTTCACTTTTGTCATCACATCTTTTGCTAAGTGATTACCCTAGTGACTGAATCAGGAAAACTCACATATCACTACAACAGCAAAACACATCATGGGCTGATGCTAAAGCAGAACTTGTCAGTATATTAATACTGCCAAAGCAGAGGAGTAATTTTTGTTTGCATGTTTTTCATTGGAGTTTGATTTTGTTTTTTGTTTGGTGATGGGGTCGTTGTTTGATTTCGCGTTTTTGTTTTTTTTTTTTTTTTAAAATCCATATCCCCAAACCGGATTCTGCAATTTCTAATGTGGTTTCTTTCCATATGGTTCAAAGGAAGGTTGTGCACAAGAAAGGAAGAAAGAAACCAAAGTCCTTTGCAGCTGCTGCACTACACACAGTCTAAGAAGCAACATGGAACGAGGAAGAAAGTGTTCATAATTGCTGCCTAGTGACAGCCACATGTATCTACTATACATCTACCGGTCCTGCTGGCTCCATCCTCCACATCATCAACAGCCCTGCTGCTTGGGCTTCACTCACTAAGCTGCAGAGCAGCACTGGTGTTGGGGTTTGAAACACCCTTATTGCTGTGAACACCATCACTGAAATAGTAATTTTCCTCAAGAAGGGTTGAGATCACTTGCTTCTCACAGACACTACTTCCTACAGTCACCTTTCTCAGGTCACGGACAGCCCCAGTTTCGTGGTTTAAGCCCAGCTGGCAACTTGCTCATTCCTCTCCCACCCCGACAGGATAGGAAAGAGAATAAGAAGAAACAGGTAAAATCCATGAGTCAAGAAGACAGTTTAATATGACAACACCAGGAGAGAAGAAATAACAACAACGATAAAAATATATAGAGCAAGTGATGCACAATGCAATTGCTCACCACCCAGAACCCAATGCCCAGCTCATTCCCAAGCTGTGATCCCTCCTTCAGCCCATCAAACTCCCCCAGTTATACACTAAGCATGATGTCCTATGGTATCAAATACCCCTTTGGCTAGTTTGGGTCAGCTATATTGGCTGTGTCCCCTCCCAGCTTCTTGTGAAAATTAACTCTATCCCAGCTGAAGCCAGGATAGTCCCAGGCATCCAGCTGCCTTCCCAGACAACCAGGCACACTTGAGATTTCATGATACCTTCAGAAGTAGCTAAAGGAATCACCATGATAGATCAGCTAACTTATCTGTCCCTGTGAAAGCAATTACAGAATGAAACTGCACCAAAGACTTGGATAGACTTTGATATATCAAAGATTGGATAGCAGTGCTACATCCCTCAGCTTTCTTGTATCTAATGCAGGCAGATGGTTTGGGGGGTTTCTTGTTTTGTTTTGAATAACGAATTGGATACTTAACCATTCATAATCTCCAGCTTCTTATCAGGAAGCTAGATTCCTTCCTGAGGTGGTCTCATACCCAACGGCTATACATTCAAGAGGGCATATTTATTGCAAATCAGTAAGGAGGAAGAGCATCATCTTCCAGAATATAAAGCAGTCAAAATAAATTTAACTGTTAACTCCACAAACACACATAGGTGGACTGCACAATTGTTATCCTGATCAACCAATGAAGAGTTTGTGTCCAAAAGCTTCATTTCAACTGTATAGAGTAGATTCTTAAACACCGTTGCTTCTCAAACTTTCCCAGGCTGATAAACAATGCACTATACCCCTTGGTCGCTGACCTAGCCTGACTTATTTCTTCCATAAAAAGCTGGAGGACAGCAGAATCTATCATTTAACTGTTTAAGTCCATGTATAAGAATGTCAACCAGCTGCCTTCAGAGTGGTGTGACACAAGACATGAATGCAAATTGAAGATGAGAAATTTGTCACTACAACAGAAACAATTTAATTCCAGATAACGTGGGTGATACACACTTATGCCTCATAGTTTAGTTCTCCTTGCTTTGCTTTATTTATGTGCCATAAAGCCGTAATTCACCAGTGAAGAATGAAACACTTTATTGAACAGCTATACAGTATTTACACTCCCTGCATCAGATGCCACTTTTTCATCATAATGGGACATATTGGGTATACCAGAGCTAAGAAGATTTACGGACTTCTTAACTGCATTGGCAAAAATACAGAGCACCATGAGCAAGCTCTTGCAATGAGCCCAATCTAGTAAACTTTTGTGTTAATTACAAGTCCCTGGAGGGTTTATGAGTAACAATTTAAGCTAATGGGAACATCATTCTCTGCCATCCATCATTCCTGTAGGGACAGTAATAATGTAGGAAGCAAAAAGAAATTAAAATAAAGACAGTGTCTGACACAGGAATTTGGAAGTGCTGTAATCCTTTCAACTTGTAACTTTTACCAGAAGTTGTTCCTCCCAGAATTTATGATCAAGTCAGCTTGTAGCATTTTATTTTTTTTCATGGCAATGACATTTCTAAGAGGAAGAGCAATTTTAATTTAAAATAAATAAGAATAAACAAAAATATAATGCCTTAGGGAACTGATGATTAAGAAATCTGTTGCCTCCAGAATTTTAGTGGTTCAGGTCAAACTTCAAGCCTGTCTCTTGCAGGTGTTTAGGTATGAGCTTACCCATATGCATGGAGAGCCCCATTTAGGACAGCAGAGTCATTTGAGATGAGCCAGATTAAGGCCAGGCCTGTAGCTCTGGGGGAACACAGCCTTAGCTACACCAGAAAAAACACTCGTAATTTGACAGTGCAGCCAGAATCCTAAATGCATGGTACTTGGTTCTGACAGATGGGAGCAAGAATGCAAAAAATGCCTCCAAACATGGCTGGCAAATCACCACAGAAAGCCTAGACGTCTGCTCATGAGAGGTGGTTTTAGCCGATACTGGGTGAAACCACCAGGATTTAAAAATACAGTTGGGAATAAGAATTTGGGAATCACCACTCAAATTTATGACAGATTAATTGAATCCTACCTAGATTCTCAGGAGAATCACCAAGAAATTAATTGGTATGTTTTGCTACTAAAATTGTTGGCATTTCTTTTTATCCCTTTGTTTTAGTTCAAAAGGGCAATCCTTGTTCAAAATTTCATTTTCATATCAAGTCTGTGTTAGACAGAACTCAGCCTCAGATGAAAATTGTTAGGTTTACTTGTACTAAGTTTCAGGAGTCACAAAACTTGAGAACGTAAGCGTGATGTGGATGTATCTTAAAGTACTACGACTACACATACCTAACTAAAGTTGCTTCATAAGCAAAAAAGTCTTAGCTGTTTGACTTTCCTGGCCAGGTACCACACAGTGCCATTTTGGTGTACCTACCCACCATCAAAACAGAACCAAAGGAGTGGAAAAAAGCTGAGAAGTTAGCAAATTACCCTGTTAATAACACTTTCTCCAGAGCCAAACTCAATGAGATTTGGACTCTTTCCAGAGTTGCAGATTAAGATAGGCAGCACACGCCAGGAGCACCTGAAGCATAATAGAAATGTCTGTTTTACGTACAGCCCTCTCAGCAGAGGAAACAGTTGTTTGGCTAGCCCAGTTTGCCTCCCTCCTATGGAAAGACTAATGATGGCATAACAAAAAGAATAATTGCTTATTAAAGCATGAGCATAATTTCTTTTACCACGAGAGCACTGTGAGAGACAAAGCAAGCTGTGACATAACAGAAGCAGAATGAACAACAGTAGACCAGTTTAGAGACTTTGAAATATCTAAGTTATGTGGATCATCATATGATGGTAACATCACTGCAGATAAGCTGAATTGTAAAATCCAACTGCAATTATTCAGGCCTTGCTCACTCAGCCCATTCACAGAGAAATGCTTTCCTAAGGAATTACACTGATAATTACTTATTTGGTTTCCTAGATGAGATATTAGGAAGAGAAGGCAGCATTTCATACAGTTAAGTATCAAGGAATTTTATCCAGAAGGTTACCAAAATTACCTAGAACACCACCACACAGCAGGTCAAGTCTTAATTATTGTCTCTCAAGTAAAACTCATGGACAGGACCATCCTGGAATTTGGTTGTACAACTCATGGAATTTCACAAACAAAAAGAAGCAAAATGATCAGCCAAAGCAGCGACTAACTGTTGTTATTGTGGCACTGCTAAAGAAAAAAATCATTTACACCTTTTTTCCTGAGAAAACCTACAGTCACAGACAGGACCTCTGAAAACAAAGTAATCTCAAGGCACTTAATTCTCCAAACTGAAACATATCTTAGGGTACATCCCAGGTACATAAACCTTTAGAGATAGGTGAGAAAATCTCACTAATCTGTGGAAGGCCTCTATTCATTTACCACAGAAAACCTAATAAATTGTAAATCGCAAATATGTGTGGTTGTACCCAAATCCTATGACATCAGATAAACAAAAGCATAGCTAAATTTTTTAAGTCATTCATTAATATGCCTATTAAACACCAATCAATTCTTATTATTTGTCTAAAGCTCAGTTTGATCTACAACCTTTTAGAGATCATACTTCAAGCTTTATACAGATTTTGCCACTGTTACAAGTTACAACCACTTTTCAGTTTTGACGTAACACACTGTCTTAAAATTTTAATCCAGCTTCCTGGTATAACTTCACAATTTCAGTCATGATCACGTGCTCATGATGAGGTCGCCACTGTGCTGGGAGGGTTGTCATCTGTCTTCATGCCGTATTGCAGAATCTATTCCGTCCAGGCTTTCTTACCTGTCTGTTTGCTGCTGCCTTGCACAAGAAAACAGGATATTCATCTTCAGCTCATGAATAACTAGTCCGTTAGTGCTGAGACAGAGTAATTTGTCAATATTCTTGTAGCAGTAAATTCTCAGAGCATCTTCAGAGTTCCTCTTTCAGTGCTAAACAGGAGATGTCCCTGAAATATGCTTCAGATTAATGAAACTTAATAGGAATTCATACTGTTTCAAATAAATGCTTGTTCCTTCTACTCTTAAATCTCTCCAGCTCTTAAAATAGTCTTAAAACTTAATTACTTCTTAAAGGGTTCTTTCAATTTAAATAACCTTTCAAGACTGCACCATATCTTATGAATAGTCTTTAGAGAGGTAATTCTTTAAGTTTCCCTCCAAAATTTGTGAAGCATTGCCAGATCAATTCATTCTACAAAATATATGTTCAAATGACTTTTTGTACTAGTAGCTAGTCGTGGCATCATATGACCCTGGCATATTGGACCCAATTCATCTCGCTATTCACCTAAGGGAAGAGGCAAGAAGTATTACATTAAAGTTTCTGTTAAGATCTGTTTTCAACACAGGTCCAATACAGGAAATCAGTCCTGATCAGAGTATGCTTGTTTACTTCAATCCACTGCAGTCAAAAGGAACACAAATACATGCTTTAAGGGCTTTCCAAAATACATGTGGTCTGCTAGCTAGACTTTAGGGATGACTCAAGAGCAACATAGTCATTACCAAGCAAAGTTTAACGTTGGTTAAGTATTTCACCCTGACCAGACAGTGCTCAGTATGAAATAGTTAACTGCACTTGATAGATGGCTTCAAAAACAAGGAATAATTTTCCACATTATTCACTTACCTTTGTCAGTGTCTCAGCTTTCAGAGCACAAACTAAAAGCTGCTCCAAGAACTGCAACAATAGGAAAAGAGAGCAGCAAGAGGTGGAAAAGAACTTCCGTTGCATTGGCAGCTCTTTTTGTGCCTCAGTTTCTCAGACTTTTTGGTTATCCACTCCAACTAGAAGACAATTACAGGAGAAACAGGAGTGAAGTGAGGATGGAGACCTGACAAAGAAGTTTTGATAGAGTATGCATGTATGAAAACATAACATAAAGCTAATGGGCTTAAAACACAGGGCTTTGCCAGCAGCCAGCCAAGGCTTCGAAACAAGTTTCTATAGGAAGAAAAGACTATTCCCAAGACTATCACAAATGACATCAATTCTCACTCCAAATGCAAATCACTCTTCTTCTGCCTATCTTGCTTCCCATGAGCAGAAACCAATCCTATCACAACAAAGCACTCCTACTAAGTATCTAATTCTTAATGTAGGCCAAAATACGACAGATGGTAGTCACCTCACGTACCATAAACTTGCAAGGTACTCATACACTTCACAATGAAAGCAGAATGAGAACCTACATAAAATAGAATAACATACAACAAGGGCAGGGCAGGAGGGAGACTGTGACAAGGATATCATTACTGAAAGAGCAGGATACAAAAAAATTTACTGAAGACATGCTGCTGCAGCTGAATTATGTAGAGCTCTGGAAAAGAAGCAGCTCAAATTTAACACACTGATTTATTCTGTTTCTCTTTCCTCAGTTATGATGTAATCATTAATCAGCTACTTTTATAGCGACAGAAACTAGTTTTTGATTAAATTAATCATGAATACAGTCCAGAAATAGTTCCCTGCAAGTATTCTTTTGAGCAAACACTTCACTCCTACAGCTTTTCACCAAAAGCTCAGCAGCAGATAAAATAGGTACAAACATGATCTAAGCAAAACTCTATTTAGCAATTGTCAAAACACTAGTGAGTAGATTTCCTCATTATTCACTCAGCTTTGCTAGTATCTTTGCAGTCAGGGTGCAGATGAGAACCCTGTGCTGCACAGCAACAAAAGCAGGAGGAACAGAGAAAGATTTCTGGCTGGGCTGGAAACATCTCTCCTCACCTTGGCGCTAGGTACCTCTGAATTTAAGGGCCAGAATTGTTTCTGGCAATTCTCAAGAGGCAGACAGGGAGACTGCAAGCCAAAGAGTGGCTTTTGAAGCAAGAACAGAGCTCCTGCAAAACCCATTTCCTTGCCTACAATCACTCTTTCATCTCAGGCCATTTGTCTGATCAAAACTGCCTGACCTATCATTACTAAATAACATTACAAGGGCAGTTCTGCTCGGTTATACTTAAAGGTTTCAGCTTGTCTCTAGATTAAAATCACTGTTTCGGAGGGATTCCTGGACAAAGCTAGGAATGGGAGCCATGGCAAGCACATAAATGTGTTGCCCTTTGAGCTGAAATTGTAGCTCCTTATTCAGGGGGCTCCACCACTGTACCAACACTAATGCTCATTACTCTAATTACAGGTTCAGATAAAACACCTGGTTTACAAATACAATGCCAACATGTTACATGTTTTTAAGAACAACAACAAAGTCCACTGGCTGCAAGATCTGAGGATTTACCTGGAGGCTTGCGTATCACAGCCACTTTGAACAATTCTAAGTTTAACCAATATGCTATAACAACAAAATGCACAGCACTTCATGCACTTGTCACTAGCGCTAATCTAAACCATACTGTGGAATAAGCTATTTAAACGGGCTTGTTGACCTACTTTTTAATCCCAGCTTTTGGGGAAGAAAAGAAGTAACTTAGAAGATTGCTATTTCCTATAAATCATATTCTTCTGTGGCTCTTACCACCCAATATTTCATTTTATGAGGATTTTTTCCACTGCATGCAGGTACAGATTAAGCCGCAGAGTGCTAGGAGATGGAAAAGTATTTTAATTCATTATTGTCTTGAAGTGATCCTCATGGTCTGACATTTTGGAAATCATTTTGCCTATAATCAGTCTTCTCTCTGTCCTCTCAGTCACTTCTATCTGAAAAGAATGAGACCACCTTAAACATTAAATGGAGCTTGACACCATACAGAACTACTTACAAGGAGGGGTAAAGAGGCTTTGTTTAATTTAGTTCTTTGTCATAAAAATTCTTTCCTCAAGATCATTCCAAACAATTATTCATCTCTCTCTAATGTTTGTCCCAAGCATGTATTTTTAGGTTCTCCACTGTTCTGTTACACCCTGTACGTGTAAACTCCATTCCAAAACATTTTTCTTAGGACAACAGTTGTTCTATATATTTCTCAATAGCATCCAAGTTATAGAGGTGAACTAAAATAGTTCAAAAAAAAATCCACAGTGCAGTTCTTGCCAGTAACTATACACTTACATGTGGAAGTTGATGAACTAAGTTAACAGAACTTAAGGGTGAAAGTAAGCATTTGCATTTTTACAAGTATGTGATTAGAATTTGAGTGCAAAAGTGGGTCTCTATGGCTCAGCATTTGTGTCAGACAAGTAAAAGATACAAAAGGGAAAACATGTAATGGATTTCTAATAAAGGGAAGCTGTACAGCTGGCACACCTCCCTGACTTCTGCAGACTTCTGTCAGTAGGCAACTGGATAATAAAGTCCATCCACAAGTTGGGTGCACATGAATAACATACACAAAAATCTGTCATGTTTATGACTTGATGCACAGAAGAGACCATAGCATAGCTAAGAGTTACAAAAAATTACTTTGAACCACTTATTCTGTTAAGCATCTAACTGTGGCAAGCTAGACTTTGCCATGAGCTAACTGACCATGCTTTAGGATGTTCATCCACCACTGTGTTTAAGTGACACAGTACAAAGAAAAAGAGCATAGGACCCACCACAACAGAATAGTTCTTTTCCTTTGAGACAAACAGGAAAAGTAACAAAAAAAACCCAAATGAACAAGAGAGGTGAAAAAATTATTTTTTCTGGTGTTACACAAACGTAACTGTTAATATGGTTATACAAGAGGCCACCAGAACTGTGCACATCCGTAGGACTGAAGGCTTCATCTGAGTAATGACTAACACATTGTCAATCTAAATTTTTCTAGAAAACTATCTTTGGTAAAGAAGGAACACGTCCTGCTTTCCTTAGGACATGTGAATTCCCTAGTGGTGTGCATGCTTGCACTTGACAGGATTAGAGAATTGTGAAGACAAGCTTCTTCCGCTCAAGGATACAAGGGTGGCATTTTTAACTTGGTCATAGTAAAGCAGCAGTAAAGCAATGAAACCAGGCAAGGGGTGCAGAAACTGTAGGGTTAAAAAACAAGCATTAATAGAACTAGAAAAGTCACAGCACAAAACAATTTATGCAAGAGCTGGCAAGGCAAGATGGAATGAGGAAAACGCATCCCTTTTTCTTTTGCATAGTCTCTGAAGGGGAGAAAGAAAAAGTGGCAACTATTAACAGCAGCAGAAATGCTGTGAAAAACCACGTATAAGTAGTAAAGTAACTCCATGTAGAGTCTGGAGAAGATAAACTACATTTCTATGTTTAAAGTAATCAAGAAAGCATCACCTGAAAAACATCACAAACGAGACAGTCTAGGGGCCAAACATTTAACAGAAGAGTACAGTACAAATTCAGACTTCTAGTTACATTTAAGAGAGACAGATAGGACTGCATAGACAATTCTAGACTGCACAATCACAAACCTACAGAAACCAAACAAGCCCCTTAACATTAGCTAATAGGTAAGCTATAATGAGATATTTAAAGAGAAGCTTACTGGCCCAGTATCCTTGCTATTTCATTGTCTGCAAGGCTTTAGTTGGTGGAAGCCCCAGGCACATCTGTTCTTGGAGGTGGGGGGGGAAGAACCAAAAAAAGTTTATTCTCAGTCAGTCCCTTTTCAGTTGATCAGTCTGACCTATCATCTTGGCAGGAGAATCTTTGCTGCTTGAATTATGGGGAGGGGTTTTGTTATTTTTGCACACTTATGAGCTTAAAGTCATAAACAGAAACCTAAAAGGAAGCACAAAACAGATCTTTTACTTACAGTAAAAGAAATATGCATTGAATCCCAGTTGCACACCAAAGGTTAAAAGGTCAATTTAAATGGGTACAAACTGCATGCAGGAGCAATCAAGATTACTTTCCAAGAACCTAGTAACAGTCAAGGACTGGTAAGTAATCTTTAGAAGAAAGACGACATTGAGGATTGAAAGGAACGCTTGGTGAACAGATTGACTTAAACTGTGGTTTTTATTAGTATCTAACAGAGTATCTTTCAGAATGCTTTCAGATAATCAGCTTGCTTTAAAATACCACATGACAACATTTTAGTCAATATCTCTATGCATCAAAAGCCAAAGCAGAGACCATTTTCTTTGCAGCAGGCAGTACTTCTCACTGGAGAGCACACACAGATCCAGCAGCTCTGGTGGCTTTCTTTTAGCATCAGATGTCTCCAAGTGAACTCTGGCTACAGAGAAGACTTTTCAACAATCCAAAACACGTTACCAAGGGTGGTGGAGAGAAGAGGGGTACAAAGGTGCAAGGGTAGTTTTGTTATGCAGAGAATGGAGCTGTGTTTCCTTCCCTCTCTACTCCATTAACTCTGCCCACATGGCACATGCTCCATGTCACCTACAAGGCTGCAGACCTTCCCTTTCTTCCAAAACAATAAGGGAGAAAGGTATGTGAGATCCCATGGTACACTGCTGCCATACAGTCCAAAACACATAGCATTTTCCAGCAGCTTCGCGTTTAGTGAATGTGAGAAGCTGTAAACTTGGAGGCTAAATAACTCCTCAGGGCCCTTGAGAATCTACCAGATTTTTCCCTTTGGAGTCCTTCAGAGAATAAAATTTGGGGGTTGTACAGCTTCCCTCATCCAAAGCTCAAAGGAAAACACAACATACCATCAATGAGAGAGTCAAGTCTTTGACTTGCACGGTCTAGAGAAAAGACTTTTTGCAAAGTGCTTGTTTTAACATACACACATAGGCTGTCCACAGGTATTCGTCTCAGATGCTTACCACACCTTCAACAGCAGAGGTGCCCAACACCACATATACTTACCAGCATTATATTTCTTCAAAAAAATACGGATTTGGTATTATGAAGTTACCTTTGCTATTCCAAGGAACTCCCAGGACAAAATAATTTTAACTACAACTCTAATGGAATTGCTTACAGCCGTAAAAAGGTATCATAATGCAACACCTGAATTTTTAAAATACATATATATGGTGGTTTTAATACTCATTTTTCATTCTTTTGTTAAGATTTTCCTGAAGTCTGAAGGCAGGCCCCCAAAGCCAGTGGACAACCCAGAGGTGGCAAGGGGAGCAAAGGCAAAGGAAATAACATGCAGANATTTTTAAAATACATATATATGGTGGTTTTAATACTCATTTTTCATTCTTTTGTTAAGATTTTCCTGAAGTCTGAAGGCAGGCCCCCAAAGCCAGTGGACAACCCAGAGGTGGCAAGGGGAGCAAAGGCAAAGGAAATCACATGCAGAGGATTTATTCAGCCAAAGCTATGCAGACTTGATCAGCACTTCTTCTGTCGGGGAAGGAGGTTACTTCAGAGGACATAAGTCCCTGAGCTGTGTCAAGCAATATGAATTGTGTAAGTTCGCCTGCTGAAATTAAGTAGCGCACTACAAAGAGGAGGAGGCCAGGTCAGGAGAGCTGGTTAGGCACATGGGCAATGTGCCCAGACAGGGGTAGCAAGGCCCGAGAGCTCTTTTATAGCTACTCCTCAGAGGTGACAAAAATCTGGAGGTGGCACAGTAAAGACTGACTTCTTGCAGTCACTGGTAGCCACCAAAAGAGCTAAATGAAATGACTACTGTGTTCCTCAGCAAAAACTTTGTGATTTTCTGCAGGAGCTGACGTAATTATCAAAGTGCAGATTTTAGACAAGTGTGGGATCCTTTCCAGAGGGCAAATAAGTTAACCTGAAAAGCTTTACGAGGGAGCTACCAGACCTTTCATCGCTGTCAAGGCCAGAAGGTGAATGCATCACAGTGCGTAACGAAGAACAGTAATTTATCCCTTCATTCAGACACATCTGGTTATCACCCAGAAGCTTCACTGCCTCTGAATAACACAAGAGATCTGTCCAATAAGCCAGACAGCAAGAAGCACTCATACCATAGGGAATCTATTTTTTTAATAACCAGAATTAGAAACTGTCTCACAGAAATATATCTAATGAAAGTAGGAATTGGGACTGGGACTCGACTCTCACGCAATCAGTCCCCTCCATCCTCATCCTTCAAAGCCAGCAATGGGATAACAGCAATCAGAGGCCCAACTCTGATGAAGCGTATGAGGGAAAGGGAGCAATATCAGCTTTTTATTATCGGAGAAAAACGGTAGAAAAGGACCAGCCTTTACCATTTATTAGCTAGATCCCAACAAGTTGATAAAAATTATGACATAGCTTCACCATCTCCCTTGACTCTGCTGTTTTTACCTCTGGCTGTATCATACACACACCCTCCCAAAGCTGAGAAAACATAGACAAACAATTATTTTTCTTCATGAAGATAAAATATTTTGTGATGACTGTAATGGAATTCATTGGCACTGAATACAGTTGCAGAATAGGAAGACACATAGCAGAGAGTGCATTTAATCTAACCTAACAAAGTTTTCCTGAACAAGTTTTAAATACTGTACTGTTGCACCTCTAAGCAGTAAGTCTTCTACGCAGTAGAAGCTTTTAATACACTCACTGTACAACCCATACCCACCCACTTTGCATGCTCCTATCGCTGGGTTCTACATTTCCTTTTGGCAACCATACCTAACCTACTTCCAAGAGAGCTAAGGCTGTATTCCCGGTTAAAAGCAGCACAATGTTGATCAGAGAACCCCATCACAGTAGGAAAATCTACAGTTTATAATAAGAAAACAGAGAAAACCAGTAGAGTGCAATTCTAGAACAACATCTTCTGAAGTTGTGCACTTTTAAAAATATATTTTACCTCTTGATGTAGATGAAATTGATGGGCCCACATTGGTTTTCAAGATCTGAAATAGGCAAGTCTCTTTTTCATGACTTAAAAACATAATTTAGCCTTGTCTGAGTAGACTTATTTCTGTACACAAAGCATGCCAGTCAATTACATTGAGACAATTTCATTCAGGTCACTAAACATCAGTAGGTAGCATGATTTAGTGCCAGGAGTGTATTATACAAGAGCACAGCAATTTTGAGGTTTGGAATCGAAATGGAAATTGCAATGTGGATGAATATTGACAGTAAGCACATACAGCAGCAGGGAGCATCCTGCACTTACTCAGGGCCATGTGACCAACTCATTTCTGACAAGGAATCCTTCCACATCAAACAACATCATCATCATCATTTTTTCTTAATTCAAGTCAATTTCTAGCATATGAGTTAAACTGTTGTACAAATATAGAGGAGTCACACACATTAAAAAATTTTAAAAAGTTATTACACTTAATTCCATAGTTCTAGATTCATAAAAGCTATTTTATTCTCTTGCATAATTGAAGGCTGTTATTTAAACCTGAAATAAAACAATATTAGGTATTCCTGGCCCCACTTTTTCCTCTCTGAGGAAAAACCAGAATTGATGACGACTTAGGTTTATTGATCTGACACTTCCAACATCTTTGAAACACACTTCTAACACACAGAAAGATGAGGCATCTTCTTTTGGTTATTGTCTATAAAGACCCTTTTGATACCTGTCAAATAAGATTTTGGCATTTTCTTACAAAACTGAACAAAATATACATCTATTTCTTCTAATTGTAAGCAATTGCTCTAGTAAAACTGACCTGAAGTCATATCCTTCATAATACACAGCATGTTTCTGGAAACACTACGGCTTCTAAAAACAGCTTTGAAAGATGAGTTCTACTTACAAAAAAAAAAATCATGTCTCAAATGAGCCATCACTACTTACCTAATTCAAAACCGGCATGCTCTGTTGACCAGAAGGCAGCAGAGAATTCCTCCAACTACTAGCTTTCTCTGTCCAAAGCGATCATTTATTCTTTACTATTAAAAAAAATAATCTCTAAAGATGAGGGCTATTTCTTAGCTGTGTTTATTACCTCTTGGCTCACATACTAACAATCAGAAGCATTAAACTGTGGATTTTTTTTGTCCACATTATGTATTTCACCAATTGCTCTCTAGCAGTATCTAAACTACCATCACATTACACCAACCGGAGATCATCTTTCCTCTGAAAGACTTGAGGTTATGACAAGATTTGGCCTGCTTTTAATTGACTCAGATTGTCCACTCTAAAAATTGACACTTCATGCTAATTTTACCTTTTTCCTGTCCTGCAGTTACTCATTTACAAATGCAAACAGTAGACCACATTTTAAATGTAATATTAAAGCTTAAAAATTATTGAGCGAACAATAGGTAAATGAATTGCTAACCCATTTTGTATTCTTTGTAGCAATATAAGATTAAACTGCTATACTGAATATGTATAATTAAGAGACAGGCCATCTTAATTGTTTCCATATCAGCTATGTTTTGAAGAGTTACTCCACAACATCCTCAGCAGCTGCTTCAAAAGAAGCGATGGCAAAGAAATCTCTTGGGAAACCATCAAAGACCAGTTTTAGATGGCTAATTAACTGCTGCAACCCCCAGCAATAGAAAAGAATCAATGCGAATGCTCAGTTCCATAGGAAATTTGTTTCAAGGTAACAAAACAGTGAGGCAAGCAGAAAAGTAAGTAAACACTTAATGGTCATTTCTAGTCTCTGAAGTCTTCAAGGGTTGATTTCTGCAACCACAATCAGTGCTCACGTCAGTAGGACAACGTGCATTAGCATACCTTACAGAAGGTATTCAGGTTTGAATGTTTCTTCAGGATTCAGGTATGAATGTTTCAAATACTGAGGGTGAAAACCTGGAGCCACTGAGGGACTGCCACAAAAGCAGCAGGACCAGGACTTTTCCCCAAAATGCCTAACATGCTTTCATCTTCAATCGTCCCCTCCTTCCAGTCTGATTCTTCAGGTACCCCCTCCCTCCTCATATCCTTTCCTCTCGCCACCCAGCCGTTTCAGCATCTCATATGAGACTGCCTTTTGCAGAGGTGAGACAACATTTACAAAACAACTGCAGGTTTCTTCTCTGTCCAAAATGATAATTGATTTTTTACTATTCAAAAACATCATCTCTGAGGATGAGGGCTATTTCTTAGCTGTTATTATTACCTCTTGGCTCATATACTCTGACACTCAGAAGTATTACGCTATGGAATTATTTTTCACATGATGGATTTTGTCAATTGCTATCTAGCAGTATCTAAGCTACCATCATGCTACATCAACCAAAGATCATCTTTCCTCTGAAAGATTTGGGATTATGACAAGATTTGGCTTGCTTTTAAAAATGTGGTAAAAAGCAGTTCACTGCCTCCACACTGCTGCTTTTGTCCCCTACACACTAGCAACACGAGATCCCATTTTCATTTTCAAGGGCCAAAAAACAAAGAACTGAGCATTTTCCAATTCTGTTCTAAAATAATGTCAAAGGGGAAAACAAATGGCCCACGTCTTGGGGAACATGGAGCGAAGCCAAAAAGAAAAACAATGCAGCCTGATCCCAAAAGCAATGATTCTCCTAAGCTGGAATAAGAACAAATCCTTTGCGCATTAAATTCACGGGAATTCAAAAAATATTTCCCTGACAAATCCTTGTTAAGCTAAACCACACACTTTTTCATATTGTGTTCTTCTTTAAGAACAAAGAAAATCAAACCCCACAAAATCTAAAAAAGGTTATTAGAAAACTTATTTTTCAGAAATAGGAAGATGCTCAGATGGATATGCCTAGTTTTACTGACTGAGAAGTCTCTGATGAAAAATAATTAACCAAGATAGAAACCACCACCGTGTCGATCACTGAAGAGCTTTAGGCAATATTGTCCAAAACAACTGTCAAATTGTGACAGCGCATGTCCCAGTAGAGACTTTTATCATTACCATAATGAGCCTTGCACAGTTAAGTAAATCCTACAAACTACATGATATTTACTAGTTTATAATATCTAGCAAGTCAAAGAGAATTCCCTGACTAAGTAACCATGAGTTCACTACGCCTGTCAAAGAGCATGCAAGATAATCTCAGAAAGTCTGAAGGTATATGCTCAGAGGGCCTGACTCTGCTCTAGCATTTTCCATGAAATTGGAATTAGACAAAGGTATTTGGATTTGAGAATTAAGAAGTGCACTCGGCAAAACCCATTTCTTAACGCAGTAGCTACAGTTTCAGTCAAGTAAAAAAAAAAAACTAGTAATGTGAGCACTTAGCAATGGTTTAAAATAGATACAAAATTTATGAATCATGACAATTAAATAATGACTCATCAGGGGAGGCAAGTAAGCAAAATCAGTTCTTTTTTTAACCTTGCATAAGAGTTCAGCAGTTTTTTTTTTTAATTGCAGTAGCATTACTTCTGAGAGCCAAATACAATAGCTGTAAAAACCCTGTCAATCTGCATAGGCATTTACCTACATTATTCTTTTCCCAACCTGATTTTCAGTTAAGTACCATGTCCACTTACCAAGAATATATTTGAATATACAACTGTCCTTCTAAGCATTGCCAAAGTAAGGCACAGACTTTAATGGATGGATTTAAAAGCAGGAAATTTCACAGCACTCTGATTCTCTGAAGTATAGGATTTGACTGAAAGAATATGCCTGACTAGCAACACAGCGTTGATATTTCTTCAGTTGCACACCAGTCAGAGCTGATTAGAAATCGTTTGATTTCTATTTTGTTGGGGTTTTTTTATATTTTGTTTTATAACCAAGGGAAATCTGAGCCTGCACCACTTTTTCATAACAGTCTCACAGTAACAGGGGTTGGGCGAATGTTGGGAGAATGTGGGCCCGCTGCTGAACGAGGCAGGTGACCTGGTGACACTGGACACAGAGAAGGCAGAGTTACTGAATACCTGCTTTGCTTCAGTGTTCACTGCTAGGACTGGCCCTCAGGACTCCCAGACTCTGGAGATAAGAGAGGAAGCAC
>VZSC01003151.1:0-19613 GCA_013398225.1 Steatornis caripensis | reverse complement strand
GGGGGGGAGCGGGCGCGTCCCCCCCGGCCGCCCCCGCTTCGTGCGGAGCGGGCGAGTCCCGTCCACCCCGCCCCGGTGTCCCCGGCTGTGGAAGCAGCAGCTCCGCTCTGCGGCTTTCCCGTCTGCGGGCGCCTGGGGCCGCCCCCCAGACCCTCTGACAGCACTCAAAGCGTCAGCACCCACTCCCCACAAAGGGGACACAGCACGTCCCCGGGGTAGCTCAAAAGCAGAGCTCAACTCACCGCCGCAAGATTATCACAGCAAACATTTGAGGGTTCTCAAAAAAATCAAAAGCTCTAACCCCAGAGATGAGCCAACAGCACCTCCCAAATAACAAACCACCCCTTCAGGCCTGATCCTGCAATTCCTCAAGCCCAGATCTCCCAACAGGATCAGGCCTTGAATCTCTCAAAGATGTCCGTGCTTTATGCCAGTACAGTGCCTTGCATTTGGTGGGGGAGAGCAGCTCAGTCACGGCTGCTACCTAGCGTTAATACCCAAGGACCTACACCATCTGCACAGAAGGAAATATCCATCCTGAATGCTGGATCAGCCTCCTGAGCACACACAGTACCTCTGAGCCAAGGGACCTACGAGGCTCAGGGTGAAATGAAAGCATGAGCAGATTAGCCTGAAGCCAGGCCCAGCACCGCCAGGTCAAACCAGGGCAGGTACAGGGGGAACACCCTCCCTCAAGCATCGATGCAACCGTGCGCGTTACTGCCCAGGCACTGGTGTGCATTTCCATTACATTATATGCACTCACGTGCAAATCATGCACGGGCCTCGGGGGGACAATGCCTGTGTGCGCATTGCATTTTTGGAGAGCTACTGCCAAATTTCTCATCGACGTCTTGAAGAGAAGCTGAACAATAACCCAGCACTTGCCCACCCCAGCATTAATCAGCTCCGTGGCTGGCATTCTCAACCGAGATGACGGGGATCGATGTGCTGTGGGAGGCTGCAATCCTGGCTCGCCCCTCAAGGAGGTGTTTCCCAGTACGGGCTGGAACAAGCAGAGGGAGAAATGCTGCTGTGCCAGGGGTGAGCTCAGCCCCCCGCGGGGGACTCAGACCCTGCTCCCCGTGCGCTGACACACATGCTGCAGCGGGAAGCAGCCACGATAATGCTCAGCACACTCCCGAGCCCCTGCAGGATCAGAGCTTTGTTCCATAAAGAACAGGAATTCCTGTCTCCAGGGCCATAAATTCAGCACCTGCCCCTGGTGCCTGCGCTGATTTACAGCCATTACAATTAATCTTGCCAAGGTGCGAGCTGTGCATTACCCACTTGCACAGGTAGCTGGTTCCCCCCAGTCACCCAGGCAGACTGGTTGAGTTTTGATCTCGCAGCAACGCTCCCACCAGAGCACATCCTCCCTGGCGGCACAGCCCTGCCTGCTCCATACCAGCTCTCCTCTTCCCAAACAGACCCAAGCACAAGCACGTTCCAGCATGCAACCACCACAGCTGTCTCCAGGAGCGGGTGGAAGAGCCAAGAGCTGCCCTGTTGGCGCAGCCCAGGGATCCGAGAGGGCAGTGGGCTCTGGTGGCGCTCGCATTGCCCCCTACCCGGTGACCCTGAGGACACGCCAGGCAATGCCCAGGTGGGAGGCTGTGGCCCCCAAGAGCTGCTGGGCCACCCCTGCCCCACACAAGGCAGCCCCAACTCTCCATCTCCCATGAGTTTTGGCCCAATCCTACAACAACATCACGCAGCTTAACGAGAATCCCAGCCCTGAGCTATGACTTGGGGCAGCACCGCTTGTAGTTATGCCGGGGATCACGACAATGCACACGTGCAGACCAGCTGCGAGCCATGCTGCACGACTCTCTCCTCTCCAAGACTCTTCTGGAAGGGGTGAAGATGCGCAGGTCTCCAAGCACACATCAGGGTTGGGGCTTTTGAGCTCCTAGCGAGAAACTCCCAGTCCCTGGCGCAGGAGGCTCCAGCCCCCAAGGGCAGCATCACATCCACCACTGCTGCTGGAGACCTCGGCTAATGAGGGGTTCGCCTTGCGCGGCCACCGCGCCGGCCCCGCGGGCAGCAGAAAGCCACCTCAGGCCTATTTGTAGATTTGAAAGCTGTTATTTTGCCTCCTGCTTGAAGAGGGCGCATCAAAGTCAAACCCAAAATATGTCGCTGGGCTTGAATTAAAAACTCTGGTCTGAAACCAAGGCAAGTTCCAAAAAAAGATCAAGGCTTTGTGTGAAATGTAAAAGTCTTTGCTGGGATGTCAGGCGCTTTGGGAACTGTCTGCGCTATGCAAAGGCTACAGGGCAACAGCCAAGAGCTTCCTTCAGCCGCCCTCAGCATCCCTCATCCTCCTTGGGCGAGGCACCGGCTCCTTCTCAGCTGCGTCGCTGTTCCCCGAGCACAAGAGCAGCATCCCTCGGGGAGCACCGTGCCCCCTCCAAGTTCCGTGCTCTGGGAAGGAGGCGGGAACTGCAAGGAGAGGCGAGGTCAGAAGCGCTGCCCACGAGCAAGAGACTCCAGGAGCTCCGTGATCTCCCGCTACCGAAGGGGAGAGGAGGCAGATGTAACCACAGGCTGTCAGCACCAGCACGCGGAAGAGAAATTGGATAATGGAAGCTCTGCAGCCTCGCAGACGGAGGTGTAACAAGCTCCCACGGGCAGAAGCTGAAGCCAGACCGATCCAGACTAGCAATAAGGCACGCGCTTCTAACAGCGAGGATAATTGACTGGCTGCAGCAAGGCTCCCCAATACTTTTTTCATAATTAAGATTGGAAGGGGCATTTTAATTTCAGGAGAGCAGATGCTCCTGGAGGAAGAGTTAATTCGAGGTGGTGCTGTAGGCCACAAGCAGTCTCTGTGATCTGTTAATGCCTCTGTTTAAACCTGGGCTTCAGACAGGTCCCTTCTCCCCAAGAGAGGTGCGGCATGGGGCAAGACGCGGCCATCGCCCTCCCCTGGGCCATGGGGACACTTCCCAGCCCCCAGGTAGGGCCACACACCGGGCAGATGCTCCATTTTCAGCAGGACTGAAGCTTCCTCGCCTTGAAGGGCAACAAACAGGGCTCTGTGCTGCCCCCACACGCTGTGCACGGGGCCTCCAGACCACCTCGGAACAGAAAAATCTTAAATATTTGATGTCTTCAAGAAAAATACCAGAAGAAGGAATGGCAACTGGAGTAAGACCTCTCCTTCCTGCCAGCACAGCTCCTCTTCCCAGCCCAGAGCTCTCTCCCAGCATCACCTGCCTGGGCATCTCGGCACAGTCAAGATCTTCCTTGGAGCCCAGAGCGAGGTCTTGCTCAGGGCTGGGGGGCTCTGAGCTGGCCAGGAGCAGGGCAAGGGCATCTCCCCAGCAATGGGAGTCCTGTTCGTGAGCCGGATCCGGCTCTCCACTGAGAGAGCAGCGGCTTGAGAACAAGACAAGAGGGGCCAGAAGCTTCCAGGGGTGTGAGTGCTCACCGAGCCGCTGCGTCCCGGGCAGCCCTGCCCCTCCCCAGCCCCCACCACACCACTGACCACGGGAGCAGCACCACGAGCATCTCCCCAGGAGCAACACATGGCTTTCCCAGCGCCGCCCAGTGCTCCCACCTCCCCGGGGTGGGATGTGTGGACCATGGGGCTCAGCCCCATCCCTGCTGACCCCAACCGCCTCTCAGTCCCCTCCAAACACGAGGGTTTGGCACACGCGGCACCGCCGGGCTGGGGACTCCCAAACCCACCGTGGTGCAGAGAGGGTGCTGGTATTAAAGCTCTTTCTCCTGCACCAAACCACCTCTAATTGAGCACCCTGAGACAGGCTGCACACCTTCCCCTCCGCCAGCGAGCAGGAGGTGCAGGAGAGAAGACGTTCATCCCAGCAGCCACCCCGCACCGGGGAAGCGGTCACGAACAGGAGCCTTTGCTCGAGCACGAAGCATTTATCAGCCTTCGGGCAGCGCAGCCGGCTCTGCAGGGGAGCTCAGGGCAGCGCAGCCGGAGCGGCTCACCCTGGCATGGTGGGGCTTCTCCCCCTTGCAAAACACAGGGGGCTGGGGATCCTGGCGGGATCCCCACGTGCTGCTGCAGGCAAGAGGGCCCATGAGCCCCACAGTGGGGGGGAGACACTGTTCCTGCTGCTCCAGACCCACAGCCTTTCCCAGCCAGGGGCTCACACCAGCAAATCCTCCTCCAGAGCATTCGAGGCCGCAGGTACCGGGGAGCAGAAGCATTTCTAAGCTTAAAACAACTCAGAGCTGCAGCCACAGGACGGGAGCCCCACAGCTCTCAGACGCACCAACAGCTCTTCCACCCCCACGAAGCTCAGTTTTACTTTTTCTGCTGGAAGGAGCCAAGGGGAGCCCCTGGGATAGGCCAGTGGAGAACCTGGCTCGGCTTTGTACTGGCACGGTGAGGGTGCAACCATCAGCTTTGTGGCAACAAGCTCAGCGCTGGCCCCGCACTGCGAGACCACCGGCACAGAAACACCCGCTCAGCAGTGCCAGCCCCCGCCAACAGCCCAGACCTCGAGGCTGATTTTTAAATTAGGGGATTAAAAATTTAAACGAAGGCTCTGGCTCATTTCAATGTGATTTCTTAACATTTAAAGGCCACCTTCCCGAGCGTTTCTCGAGAGCAGCAGCTGGGGACCAGCCAGGTTTGCTAGGGGCCACATCCAAGACTCTCACTTAATCACACGCTTCCAGGAGTTGATGTTTCAAAAGCGCTCACAGCTGAACCCCACGCAGCGGCCATGGCCAGGCTGGGGGTGCCAGGAGCCCCCCCAGCCCCGCTCCCCTCAGCCAGAGCCCTTCATAGAATGGTAGGGGTTGGAAGGGACCTCTAGAGATCATCTAGTCCAACCCCTTGCAACAAACACATTTCTGATCCCCAGCTCCCCACACACCCAGCATCTGATGCTCCAAAAAGGGTTTTTTTTTTTTCTTGCTGAGCACTCCAGACCCAAAAGCAAAGGACCTGGGGGGACACCATCTCACTTTTCAGGAGCACATATCGCAGCTGCTCACGCTCTGCCCAGCACCACTGTTTTGCGGTCACCACACCGAAACACATACAGGTACGTGTGCACCGACCACAGCCCCGGGCACTGCTCACGCCCCACAGCTCAGGGGCCTGCGCGCGGAAGCTCACAAAAGCAGCAGAAACAGAAAAGCAGCAGAGCCCAAAGGTGCTCTTACCAGTCCCCAAAGGGCATCGCTCCTGGCTCGTCCCTCACAGAAAGGACCAGCTTGCTCCTACTCCTCCTCGGCTCGCTCCGGCACCTCCGCATCCCCAGCCTCAGCACCGTTTCAGAGCAGCAACCCAGAGCTCCCAGCTCTGCTGGGTCATGCTCATTTAACTCTTCTACATTAAGCCAGAGGATTTAATCCACCTGTGGGTTAAACCCTTCCAGGTGCGTGCAGGGAGTGACCGCAGCCCCCAGCTTCCCTGCTCACTGTCCCCGAGGGAAAGGGGAAGCCCCATCCCTGACAGTGGGACAAGAGCCTCGCTGGGGGGTGCCGCCCCTGCCTGCAGGATCGGGCCCCTGCCTGGAACAAGGACAGCGGGGCCACCAGCTCCTTCCCCGCGTGCCCGCAGTGGGCTGCGGCACACGTCAGTCCCCGCTGTGTTATCATTAGGAAGCTGTGGAGAAACCCCCAAAGTGGCTGGCCTTTGGGGTCATCAGGAGGGTGGCGGGGGCCAACGCCCCGTGTCCTTGCCCCCATGCGCCCCGGCCTCTCCGTGCCCATTCAGCTCTGCCCCAGCCTCGGTGCTCCAGCCCGCGGGCTCTCCATCATCCGGCAGGCAGTTTCCCAGCACAGGATGCTTCAGGTGCTGCGCTGATTTCCAGCACGACAGGATTAGGTGATAAATAATGGATAATAATAGGAGAAAGAGGAAATAATGTATTTACAGACTGGCATAATGAATAACACCGAGCGCAGGCTGATCGGGCGATCGCTGGCGGCTGGCGGAGCCGGCTGCCGCAGCGCTGCTGAGCCGGCAAATGGGAGTGGGCACAAGCAGGGACCCAGGGAGGGGGATGCGGGGCTCCCAGAGCCCGTTGCCCCCCCCCAGCATCAGCCCATTCACTCCCCTGCTCGTGTTCCCATGGAGCCCCAGGGGCGTTTTCGGGAGGCATCATTACCAGCTCCTCAATCAATCCAATAGCGGCAGTAAAACCTCAACGCAAATGACGCCGTGCTCGTGGGCAAAAAGTCTGCTCGGGGTCAGGGCTGGGGGGAGACAGGGCAGGAGGGTCCCAGCCCAGCCCCCTCCCCACGCCGAGCCCCACGGACCTGCTGGGTTCTCTGCTTCAGCCGGCTCTGCTCCCTGCACCAGTGGGAGGGGGGTCACTGCACC
This sequence comes from Steatornis caripensis, assembly GCA_013398225.1. Taxonomy (NCBI): domain Eukaryota; kingdom Metazoa; phylum Chordata; class Aves; order Caprimulgiformes; family Steatornithidae; genus Steatornis; species Steatornis caripensis. The sequence continues at coordinate 13,297 of VZSC01003151.1, read as the reverse complement.
CCAAGCATCGCCCCGCGTCACGCTGGGGAGAGCCGGGGGCCGAGGAGCGCGCAGACGCTCGGGAAATGGATTCCGGCTGGTTCCTGCCGAGTAATTACGCTCCATAAGAGGCCGTGGATCCGATTTGCTGCCAATTGTCACCCCGTGCAGCGGGAGGGGGGGGCTGCGCGAGAGCTGCTGACTCATTAAAAATTAGCGAGGGAAGCAGAGGCCGTTCCAACGGCAGGGCTGCTCCAACACGTTTCTTCCCCCACCAAATGGCCTCATGGAGTAAAGCCGGTGAGATCCGGCTGCTGGGTGCAATTCCCAGCCCAACCTCGCAGGCAAAGGTTGGTGTGGGGGAAGCACCCCCGCACCGTGCCTCGGTTTCCCCATGCCCACGGCTGGGAGGTTTGGCACTGTCATGCCGGCTGGCGCCGTGTGCCAAGTGCCGTGAGTGAGATGGGGACCCATGCGGGATCACGTGGAGCCCTTCGCAAATGGCCACGCCGGCCGGGAGCAAAGCAGGGAGAGATCCATCTTCCTGCCTGCCAGATAAAACGGCTACATTTCAGATAATTCCAGATAGTAAATTTTTTGAGTCCCTATAAGCTAAAATCAATATTGGCACAACTGTGCGTCATTAAAAACTAAATGAACATGACAAAGCCAAACTGCTGCCTATTAAACAAATGAGTTTTCTATCCACACAGGCACAGCGGGTTATTAAATTCTTTATTACACGAGCGTTGCTTTTTATAAAAGCGGGTGGGAACACGTCGCCCTGAGAGGTGCGCTGCTGTGATGGACCCGGCGCGTGCCTTCCCGTGACACTGCGGACACGCCGTGCAGGGAGCAGAGCAATATATTGGGCAGCCCTTGGCTTTCCAAGCTCAACGCCTGGAGCGACGTGGAGCAGCCCTGCCCCGGCCCCGCGCTCGGTCCCGTCGGCGCCCCCCTCCACGGGGCTCCTCCTGCAACGAGGAAAAGCCACCAGGATAGGAGACATTGTGGCCTTCAGCCCTCGGAGAAAGGCCGGGCGGGGAGTCCCCTAGCCAAGCAGGGTGCTCCCGGGGCTGAGCCGGATGCAGCGCTGTGCAACGCCAACGTGATGGCAGTGACAGGGTAATGAGACATTACAGCAATGCAACAGCAACGCAACCGTAACACAACGGTAACACAACGGCAACGCGATGGTAACACAGTGGCAGCACAACAGCAACACAGTGGCAACACAACGAGGATGCAACAGCAACACAAGGGTAACACAATGGCAACACAATGACAACACAGCGGCAACACAACTGCAACGCAATGGTAGCACAACGGCAACACAAGGGCAATGCAATGACAACACAATGGCAGCACAACGGCAAAGCAATGGCAATGCAACGGCAAAACAATGGCAACACAACGGCGAAGCAACAACACCACGATGGCAACACAACAGTAATGCAACGGCAACACAACGGCAAAGCAACAGCGACGCAGCAGCAAAACAATGGCAACACAACGGCAAAGCCAACAGCAATGCAACACCGAAACAATGGCAACACAACGGTAATGCAATGGCAACAGAACACCAAAGCAACACCACCGCAACGGCAACGCAACGGCAATGCAACGGCAACACAGCGGCAGCACAAGGGCAACGCAACAGCAATACAACGCCACCACAATGGCAACACACCAGCTGTGCTCCCATGCGGCGTGGTGGGTAACCTCCCTCCCTTGCTCCTGACAGCCGGTGGCGTGGTAGGAAGGCTGCACCGTGCCTTTTCAGCCCAAATCTCGGAAGCCTTGGGAGTGCCCTCCATGCTCTCCAGGGACCAGGAGGGCCAGGCTGCCTGGCACCCTCACGTGCCGCCGTCAGTCCCTGGTGTCACAGGCACCACCACGTTGGACACGCGCTGCCCACAACCCGCTGTCTGTCCCCGTGTAATAGTTTCAGTGCCCTGGCTGTGTCCAAGCTCTCACCGCACACCAGGAGATATAAATATTAATGGGTGCGGGGTGAGCGCTGGGGAGGAGAGGGCTGGGATGAGAGCTGAGTGGGGGGAAGGGGCCGGGGCTCCCGGGCTGCAGCGGCTCCCCCTCGCCTCCCACCCGCTCCGAAGCCGGCAGCCAGCAGGCACGGTGGCTGGGGGCTGAGCCGGGAAGTGCTGGGAAAGGTCAGTGAGCTCAGCCATGGGAAGGAGAGCGCTGGCAGGCAGCTGCTGGCTGAGTTGCTCTGACAAGTGCCAGCGGCTCCGTGGATGCTGAGGAAGGGCTTCCCATCACCTTCCTCCAGGACAGACACCCCCGACAAGAACAGACGCGGGGCCCGTGCAGTGCAACGGGTGCTGAGCCAGCACCCACCGAATGAGTCCCACGGGCTGTGCCGAGCTCTGCACCCACGTGCACGGGATTTGCACTGGCATCGCGTGACTCCAGGTGGCACAGGGTGCCCCGCGCCGGCCCCTGGCCATGCCCTCCGCAGGGACAGACCCCGATCCCACTGGCTCTGCGCAGCTAAGGAGGATCTCTGCAGCTGCGCTCGCCGCACGGTACGGCGGGCTGGCTTGCCCTGGGTGCTGGTGGACGCAGCTGCACGCCAGGGCTGATGCCCATGTCCTGCCCTCGGCGGGGCTGGTGGCCCCAGGATTTTCCAAAAGCAGGAACCGTGCTGCAGGCATGGGGGGAGCAGAGCCCCCTGTCCCCATCCTGTTCCCGGCTGGCCAGGCTGCTTTCCCAGCTCCCAGAGCCCCGCTCAGTTTTGGTGGTGATGAGCTGTGCCACGGATTTATGCCTTCCCCGACCCGCCGGCTGCCCCTGGCACATGAGGACGGCGGTGATTAGCGCTAAGGAGCCACAGGTGACACCTTTCTTGCCCCTCCAGCCCACGCCACTGGCCTCGCCGCAGCCCTGTGCCACCCCTCCGCTCTCCACCTCGACCCTCCGGCGCGGCAGCATCCTCGCTGCTCAGTGTGGGGAGCTGTGCCCCGTGGCACCGGTGCAGGATGTGGGCCTGTGCCAAGATCCATCCCGCTGGGGACAGCGCGAAGCAGCCCAGCTGCTGCCTTCAATGCACCGGTGGCACAGAGGGCTGCGGCTTGGAAACCGTCAGCGGAGTGTGAAGTTCACCTCTGCAAAGGGAAAAAAGTGTCTCGGAAGGGAAAGCTGTGGCGGGAGGCCAAGTGCAGGATGCGGCCACAGCCCCCAGCCCCAGGCCCGACATGTTCTGCCAGCGTGACGGATGGCATGGCGGCACACGCACCGCGTCCCTTGTCTGGAGCATCTCCGGTGGGGGGCTGGAGGGCAGCAGCGCATCCAGGGATGCCGGATACAATCCCGCTGCAGGCAGCGGAGCCGATCACGTCCCTGTTGAACAGAGGCAGCGCCGGCTGGGAGGGATGGGAGCTGCTGCGGGGAGTTTTACAGGGCCTGAATCAATCGGTGGGAACCCCATAAAAGTCAGTGGGTATAAATGGGCTCCTCGGATAGGTTTTGACATCCAATTGTCTTTTCCATTCCAGTTGTCATGAAGCTACGCACACCCATACATACAGCGAGAGCGAGCGCACGCGCTCGGAAACACTGATGCACAGCCACGTGTGCAGCAAGGCTCGACACACGTGCGTGCAGGCACTGACGGGCTCTGGACACGCACGTGTCGCACACGGGAGAGCCCCCGCTCCTGCCGACGGCCCGGGGATCCGTTTTCCTGCCATTACCCACGGCAGGGGCAGGGAATGGGCGACTGGGGACTGATTTGCGGGGCTGTTAACAAAACCACCGCCCTAATTTAAAAAAAAAAAAAAGAAAAGACTCCTCCCGCACCCAAGCGTCGCTGCCGTGTCCCAGCCGCAGCCCGAGCGGCACGATCCAGCAGCCAGCGTGAGAGCGAGCCTGCAGGGAACCCCCCCTCCTCCCAGCCAGCGCCGCTCTCTGCGGAGACATCTCAGCTGCAGGATTAGCCGCAAACTTAGATGAGCAAGCAGGTCGTACATCATCTCCGCATAAATCGTTTGCCGGGCTCGGGTACATGAGCATCGGGGCCCGGGAATGGAGGGACGCTCGTGTTCTTCAATAAAACGATGGGGAATTTGCGCCGCTGAAGGCGAGAGGAGAAATGCAAACCCAGAGCGATGGGGGAAAGCGATGCCCCGGCCCTGGCGCTGAGGCAGCGCGTGGCTCCCAGCCTGCCCGCGGACGTGAGATTGCTTTTATTTTGCTGGTGATTAATTGCGGCTGAAAGCGCCACAGCCTCTCCATCACGCCGTCACGACCAAGGACCCGTTTGGAGGATGAGGAGCAGCATCGGCAGCATCAGATGTGGGAGAGAGGGGAAAGGAGCTGGAAGGGGATTGATGCCTGGGGTACCCCTGCTCCTGGGCCCCCAGCGCCATCCCCCTGCCCCGGGGCCGGGACTGCTCGAGGAAGGTGACTCTGCCACATGGCATCGCAGAATCGCTTCTGGATAAGCAATTACGGATGATTTCCCTCTGCCCATCTGGTGCATGGGAAGAGGTGTGCAGGAATGAAACACCCAGCTCCGGTGCCTCCTCTTCCTCCTCCTTCCCCGTCTCGGGCCGCAGCCCCTTCCTAAACGAGAGCCGAAGAAGATTTAAGGGCTGGGGGGAAGAGAGGGGGCTGCGTGGTGCGGCGTGGCGCAGCTGCAAGGAGTCACAGCGCGACACCGGCATGGGACGGGGGGGACCAGGAACCGCAGGGTCCCCTGCACATCTCGGTTGCAGCCGTCTTCCCTGCCATGGCCCATGCCAGAGACCCAGCACCCCTGGGGTCCCCTGCTGGAGACCCGGCGTCCCTGGGGTCCCACACCAGCTGGCATGAATGCTCCCCAGCCGGTAACTCATGGCCGAGTCGCTGCCTTCCTTCAAAAACCATCTCCTCTGAGCGTGCGGCCGCGGCGAGGGGGATTTATCACTTCCCTGGGTGCCAGATCCCTTCTGCAGCTAAGGTAGTTTATGCAAGCAGATGCCAGCCTCTGTCGCTTTCTTATTTCTTTCTCCTCGACTCGCAGCTCATCATCGGTTACGGCGGTGACCAGTCACCTAAATCACCCGGCGTTGCTCTCGCTCCCCGCTCTGATTGATGCTGCGGATTTTGTTCTCTCCGAACAGCCGCTCGCCAGCTGCGGCAATGTGGGGACCCTGGTGACGGCGGAGGCTGGGATCGAGGGGCTCCAAGGTGGCACCTTATCCGTGGGGCGCTCTGGATCTGCAACGGCGTCTCCAGAAACCCACCCCCTGGCGCTCATCCAGCTTGCTCGGAGCACGCACCAGAAAGCACCAGGCTCACGCTCAGCAGACGTCGGCATGCACAAGCCCGGCCGTTCCTGTGGAGAATAGCCCGGCAGATTAGCAGGGGCTTGTTCACCCAGCTTGGCACAGGCTGCGGCACGGCTGCCCCGCTGCCACGCTCTGCCTCTCTGCCCAACGGCTGCTTCCTTCTGGCTGCTGCCAGGGCCGACGGCTTGGAATTGCTGAGAGCACCCAGGCTGCTGGCAGGGCTGGGGCAGCGGCGCTGGGAGCTCTGAGGCCGCAATGGGTACGGGCTGCTTTGGCACAAGGGCCCTGAATAAACTCACACCAGGTTCCTCTGAGGTTCTGGGATGGGCAGCGGCCCTGGCAGCGGAGCCGGCTGGGGCGGGATGCCGCTCAGCACGCCCGCACCACAGTCGCGTTTGCGTTTTTGATTAAGCGTGTAAGCGGAGGATGCCGGCGTCGCGCCGGCGCTCAGGCGGAGACTGCTCCTGCACCACGGAGCTGCCGCGGAAGCGATGGACGGAGGGACCGTGGGCTGTGCCGGACCCGAGCATCCCAGCTCCAGCCTCTGCCCAAGCCAGGCGCTCACTGGCTCGCAGCCAAAGGAGGCTGGAGGGGAATAAAGCGCGCCGCCTCGCAGCATATGCGAGCTAAGAGCGAGCGGTCCCCAGGCAGCGCGGCGAGCAGCCGGGCATGTGCGGAGAGCTGGCTGCTAGAGCCCGCGTCCCCTGCCAGCGCCTGCCCGCGTTTACACGCTCTCGTCCCCTGCCAGGTTTCGTCACCGCCGGCTGCTTGCGGGGGGCGGGGGGGTGATGGGCACTGATCGGCGGCGCTGGGCTCGGCCCTTGGCATCCACAGCAAGGACGTGGCACAGCCCCAGAGCCCTGGGGGGAGGACAGTGGCGGGGAGGCAGCATCGACTGCCGTGCAGGATGGAGCTGGACGTCCCCGTAGCCACTGTGACCCCTAAAGGGAGGAACGGGCCCGTCCGAGCCCCCGCTTGCTGCTGCCCGCGGAGGGGAATCCAGCAGAGGCAGCCGGGGCGCCTTGTCCCCTGCGCCGCGCAGACGTGGCCGTGGCCGGGCCGTGGGGACACACGTCTCTGGGCGCTGGGGACACTGGGACTGCCTTAAAGCAATTGTAAACGCATGTCCCCCTCCGTGAGGTCTGGTCCTGACTCGTGTGACGTTAAACTCCAGCATTGCCAGGGGTGCATCAACCGTCCCGCACCACGGCTCCCAGCCCAGCAGGATCAGGCCCCGCGCCACGTTCAGCCACCAGCCGAGCGCAGGAGGGTTTTGCAGGGCGGCGAGCTCCCACTGAGTCCATTTGCACCTCCGTGGCACGGCGCTGCCAGCCCAGGCGAGGTGCGAATGAATCCCTCCCGCTCCCTCCACGGCTCCCCAGCCGCGGCCCAGCACCGTCTGTGCCGCCCGCCCTCGCCCGGCCGCCAGCTCCCGCAGACCCCCCTGCCCGTCCCCATCCCTCACGGGGGGCTCTCAGCCCAGCTCAGCTGCGCTCCCCAAGGTCCCAAGGGGCACCCCGGGACGCCCCACGCCTCCCCCCCACCAGAGCCCGGGGCCGCGCTGGCACGCACTCCCCAGTGCAAACCAGTAACAAGCTTCAGTTAAATAATTGAATTCCTCAAATCGTTCCCTTTTCCCTCCGGTTTCGGTACACATTTGTCATCGTGCCATTAGGCAAACGCTTTGCTCGCACTTCATTTATTCATAAGCGCGGCCGTTGCTCGGGCAGCGGCGATGACAGCAGAGCTGAGCGCGACCGCTGGCACGGGCCGCAGCTGTCCCCGGCTCCCACGGTGGCACCAGGACGGTGCTGACACTGGGGTGACGGTGGACGATGGGGCCTCTGTGCATCCTCCATCAGCCCAGCTTGTCGTGTGCTCCCCCGTGTTGGGGGACAGGTGGGGACGCATCGGCTCTGCGCCGCTGCACCCCGGTGTCCCCGCAGCAGCTGTGGGTGCTGGCAGGGAGGGAGGGACGCGGCTCAGCGTCGCGGAGGCAGCACCCGCCCACAGCTCGTGTCACCGTAAGCGATTCCCGTAGCAAGGAGACAGTGGCAAAGGAAAGAAATAAGCCCATTACGGGACAGCATCCCATCAGCCGGCCGGCCCCGCCGCCAGCGCAGCAGCACGCACCAGGCGAGCCGAGCCGAGCCAAGCCGAGCCGGAGGGACGCGTGCCACCGCACCGCTGCAGCACGTCCCAATTACGCGCTCCATCATGACAGCGCGCATCAGCAGATGAAAGGCCTCAAAGGCAGCTGCTCAGCAGCGTGACCCCCCCCAGACTCCGTCCTCGCAGGGTGCCGTGTGCTGCCCAGCCCTGCGGGACGCATCCTGTCTCTGCCCAGACTGTGGTCCCCTTTCTGCTGAGCAGAGCAGCTCTGTGAGACCAGCCCAAAAGCGATGGGTGAATGCGCCCATCACCGTGGCCTTTGGGCTCCTCAGCCCCACCTGGGCCAGCACCGCTCCCAGCACTGAGGGGTGCAGGATAGGAGCCATCGGGGGCCTCTGGAGTCCCTGGGGCTGGAGCCCACCCCCGTTTCTCGTCTCTCATGCCGTGTACGGGAGAAGGCCCAGGGGAGGAATTAAAGATAAAACATGGGCGAGCAGCAGGAGCCGCCAGCACCTCCCGGCCCCGCTCCCGCTCAGCAGAGCCGCGGAGCTGCCAGGGGCTCCTGCCACGGTGCGGGGAGCCACAGTGGATGAGAAAAGCCATTAAAGGTCAGCAGGGGACAGCAACCCCTTGATGTTGAATGTCACCAGCCCCACCGCAGAGCTGGGGGACCACAGCCACGCGGTGCCCCAGGGCATCAGCACGTGCCTGTCCCATGGCAAACTGCCGGGTGCCTCTGCCGGAGGGGCAGTGCAGGATGGGGATGGCCAAGGCGGCTCCGGGGGTGCCCACAAACCCACACACCTGGCCCTGTGCTCCTCCCGACGTCCTCATGGGTCTGAGTGCCCTTCAGGGTGCTGAGCTCAAGTGGAGCATCCTCAGGTCCATCCGGGCCGTGCTTGGTGCCACCACCACGGGCTGTGGGGCTGGAGGGGACGCGACTCGCCCAGGCACTCGCAGGAGCTCTGCTCAGCTAATTGCAGTAATTAACCCATAATGAAGCAATTATTTGAGGACGTGGTGCCACGGGTTCCCGCAGGCGAGGAGGACGGGGCGGGGGGACGCGGTGGGCAGCAGGCACGGGCAGTGTGCTGAGCTGGGACAACGGCGGGGACAGGGGCATCGCCCCAGTCCGCACATCCCCTGCGGTGGCCGAGGGCTTGTGGGGGTCTCCTGTGCCGCTGCGGGGCAGGGAAATGGCACCTGGGGAGAACAGGGGCAGGCAGGGTCGGTGCCCCCCCAGCTCCTCCCTGGCTGTACTGGGAGTCCTCCCACTCCACCCATTTTTCCGTGAGGCGGCGGTAAATCTCCGAACGAAGACTTGTCGCCGAGCAGGAGCAGCTGAGGCCGGCAGAAGCCAGCACGGCACACGGGCTGTGCCTGGCAGAGCTCGCTCCTCCTGCAAACCGCACTGCAAACCCAACCGCCTGCCGTTCGCTCTGCCGTGCCACGGTCCCGCCTGGGTGCGCTGCCCGTGTGCCGCGGCGGCACGAGGGTCACGCACGTGGTGACAAAGGGACATCCAGCTGCATCGGTGATTTACGGCACTGAAAAATTGCCGAGATGGGAAGGATGCAGCGCGCAGCCACCGTGCTGCTCTTCCCTCGTGACGGAGCCCAGCTGGGTCCCTGTGCCGTGCCCTGGTGTCACCACGCACAGAGCAGGGGCAGGAAACACTCTCTCCACGAGCTTTTGCCTCCAGGATGCCGGCACCTCCGTGGCCTCCCGGCCCAAGGGAGACGCCGGACCCCCACAGTGGGATCCTGTGGTGCTGGCGGGGAGGCGGCAGGAGGGATGGAGCCGAGCCCTGAGCGGCGCGGGCGGCTGCGCTGGCGGGCGCTGTGTGGACACGTTGCTCCGGAGGCATGTGCCGGTGCTGGAGCCAGGCGAGGGGCTGCAGCCAGCTGGCCGGATCCTGCCTGGCTCAGTGCCGGGCCCTGTCTCTGCTTGCATGGCGGCAGCCAAGTTAACCCCCTGTGCATGGAGAGGGGCCGCGGCTGGCTGCAGCCAGTGGTGCAGAGGCCTCAGCAGTCCCGGGGGGTGCCCGGGGCCGTGGGTGCACATCCCGGTGGTGCCACTGCCGGGAAGCCCTGTAGTGCCAGAGCCGTGTGCCAGGGCATGTCCAGGGCATCCCCTCTCCTTAGGGCTCCCAGAGCGGCGGAGGCACAGCAGGAGGTGCGGGGGCCGCGGGACCCCCTTGGGGGCTGCCGTCCCCAAGCCCTCCCCTCTTGCACCGACCCCACCGGAGCAGCCAGCAGCCCAAAGCCCAGATTTCCCCAATTTCCCCACAGCGCCCACGCTGCCGGAGAGGGACATGAGGGGCCCCTGATGGCACCGCAACCACCGGAATGCCGCGACCCCCTCAGCCCCTCCACGGTGGGGCTGGCCCCAGCCAGTGCCTCTGCACCGGGAGCCATCATTCAGCGGTGCCCCGGCTGTGCCGGCACAGGCCGGGCTTGCGGCAGCAAAGCCCCCGGCACGGAGCGCGGCTGACAAGTGAATCGTGGCTCCAGCGGGGAAGGAGCAGACGGGAGGGAAATAAAAGCAAATGACATCAGTGCTGGCATGGGAGCCCACCCCAGCGAGCTATTTTGGGAAGGGCCGGGCCGGCTGCGTGGTTAAGCGCTTGCAGATGTTGCTTTGTGCTCCTCGCGGGGCTCCTTCCGCCGGCGCTGCCGGGCAGGGATGCTGCCAGCGCCGGGGATGCGGCGACAGGGTGGCATGGGGCTCCCTCCTGCACCCCACGGTGCTGGCTGCCATCCCGGGGGCCAGGGGAGCCTCGGGAGCCCCAGGACAGCCTGGGTGCTGCTGGACGCCTGGATGCGGCCCTCGCGCCAGGGTGGGGAAGGTGATCCCCGGCACAGCCCTGCTGCCACCGCATCCCTCTGCCACGCACGCCGGGCAGTCGGGGACCGACGGCGGGAGCTGCGCAGCGGCACGCGGGGTGCCCGGCTGGTGACCGGGACGTGGTGGCATCTCAAGGTGACTGGCAAGGGCAAGGAAACAGAAACCTGGCAGTTGCCATGGTTACCGCCTAGCATCCGCCAGCGCCGGCTGCAAGCACATGTAACGCTCGCCGGGGCGGGTTGTAAGAGGAGAGGAAGGGCTGCCGGCTCCCACCTGCCCCAACCGCAGTGCCGTTTGGTACTGGGGAAACTGAGGCACAGGCCTGCCCCGCTGCCCCCTGGTCAGTGCCGGCGGGAGCTCAGGCGCCCTTCACTGCACGGCTGGGCACTAACGCAGCCCTCCTTCCCCCGAGGGCAATTAGGACGCCCCGGGTTTGCATGGTGGACTCATCCTGGTGGGTTTTTTCCCAAGGCACAACTTGGGAGTGGAGGGATCCAGCCTGGTGAGAGTTCGGCGTGAGCCGCACTGAGATGGCTTCCGTACACATCACCCCCCAGCGCCACTGCCGCTTAGCGTCTCGATGGGATTTGAGCCCCCCGGCAGGGATCTGGACTCGGCTCCAGCTGCCGAGGGCTGGAGCCCGGCTCAGAGCTGGGATCTGATCCCAGGTCTCCGTCAGCCTCCGCGTTACCCTTAAACCAAACAAAAAAAGCAGCTCAGGGTGGAATGAAGTCAAATGAAAGACGTGGCAGATGTTTCTCCTCTTCCCAGCTCCTGGTTTGCTACGTGGGGCGCGATGCTGACGGGTCCCGGTCCTCGCTGCTGCCCGTGTCGCCCAGCGGCGTGGGATGACAGGCACCGTGGTGGCAGGTGGCCTTTGCCGGTGGCCTTTGCCGGCTGCCCCCGGCCGCTGCGGGGAAATCAGCGTCTCCGCCGCGACAGGCAGGAATAGCCTGTTCGTTAGCTGCCGCCAGATGTTCCTCTGCAGAATAATTTGACGGAAAAACAAGGAAAGGAGCGTGGGATTCGCCAGCAACATCTTGCTTTAATAAGAAAACAGGAAACAATGATGGAGGAAGGAAAGGCGCGCTCAAGTTTATCCCTCTCCTGCGCAGAAACGTGCCCCGTTCGGGGAGGGTCCGCGGCGCCGCGCCGCACTCCTAACCGCAAAGGGACGCTTCTACGAAACCCCGTTTCCAGGCTTCGTGGCCATCCCAGCCCCAGGGAGCGTCCGGGCGGCCCGATGAGCCCGGCGGGTTGCGCAGGCACGGCGTGGGCTGGCAGTGCTCCGCGGTCCCCGGCCACGCCGAGGTTTCAGACTGACCCGCGCCGCGTCTGACACCCGGGATTTACGGCCCGGATGGGCAGCCAAGTCCGTGTGCAGCCTCCGAGGATGAGCCAAAGACAACGCGGTCCCTGTCCGACCCGCCAGCAGCACCCCCGGCCCTGGCTCCCGACCCCACTGGCCCGGGGTGGCCCCACCGCAGCGGGGGGAGCGTGGGTGCTCCTGCCCCGGCTGGCACCCAGGAGCACCCAGGTGACTCCCGTCCCCATGGGGACCCAGACCTCTCCATCCCCCACCAGCCCCAAAACCCCCCAGGGCACCCCAGGGAAGGCAGAAAGCCCCCAAATCAGGAGGAGGGGATCCCCCACGGGGCTCGGGGGCTGCAGGGACAGCGTGGGGAAGGGAGCAGTTCGTAACGCAGGCGGCCGGCTCCGGCCATGGGGCCACGGGGCCACGGGTGTGCTCCGCATCCCCGTCCCCTTCCCCGTCCCCATCGATCGTCCCCGCCATGGTCCAGGCTTGCTCCCACCATCGAGCGGCTGCGAACATGGACCGGGGGGTCGGGCTGGAGCAGGAGCGGGGCCGGGACACGGACATCAAAAGGCATCGTGGTCCCCAAGGAGTAAAAAAAAAAATCACCTGGGAGAGGAGGGGGAAGAGAAGAAAAGGGAACTGGCAGGGAAAAAAAAAGTTCAATCAGATTTGTAAAGGGCACAATTTACAAAATCCATCACATATTTTACTAGGCTGGGATTTACGGATTAGCCTGTAATACTTAGGTGGCTTTTTGTAATAAAACCCTGAGCTGCGGCAGCCTTGGGAAAGTGAGAAGGTGGCAGAAGTCTCCTCTCCATCCCGCGCTCATTTTCCCAGCATTTCCTCCTTTTTTTTCTTTTTTTTTTTCTTTCTGATCTAGGCAGCCCTGTTAATCTGGGCTTTATCTGCCTACGGAGAAGGACTGAGCTCTTTATTGGATTTTCGTCAAGAATAAATGATTTAGTTTGGGATATTGTGGAAACGGCTCCGCGGTATTACACCATCTAATAAATGAAACAGCGGAGATCAATTCCTCCCTTGCAATGGGCTCAACAGGCTGCGGGAAACGCGCCTGCGTGCCGCTGCCGCAGGAGTGCAGGTACAGCAGGTGTGGCGCGCGGGTACCGCGCAGGTACGGCACAGGCATGGCGGGTATGATGCGGGTACAGTGGTTATGGTGCAAGTATGGTGGGTACGGCGCCGGCATGGCGGCTATGGCGCAGATATGGCACAGGTACAGTGGGTACNCGCTCTTCCGATCTTGGGATAGGGGTGTGCCGCAGGAGTGCCGGTACGGCAGGTGTGGCGCGCGGGTACTGCGCAGGCACGGCACAGGCACGGCGGGTATGACGCGGGTACGGTGGTTGTGGTGCAAGTATGGTGGGTACGGCGCCGGCATGGCGGCTATGGCGCAGATATGGCACAGGTACAGTGGGTACGGTGTGGATACGGCAGGTACGGTACAGGCACGGCGGGCATGATGCTGGTATGGCGGGTACGGTGCAAGTATGGTGGGTACAGCACCGGCATGGTGGGTACAATGCAGCTACGGCAGGTATGGTACAGGCACAGCGGGTATGGTGGGTGCATGGCGACTGTGGCACAGGTACGGCAGGTATGGTGCTGGTACGGCGGGTATGGTGCAAGTATGGTGAGTACAGTGCAGGTACGGTGCAGCTATGGCAGGTACCCGTGGTGCTCACCCAATGCCAGCGGGCACCTTCGCTGACCTTCCTCACATGGCCCC